>CAUYTI010027925.1:0-74234 GCA_963575145.1 Galago senegalensis
CGCCTGTGGTCCCAGCTACTTGGGAGGCGGAGGCAAGAAACTCGCTTGAGCCCAGGAGTTGGAGGTTGCTGTGAGCTGTAATGCCATGGCACTCTACCCAGGGGGACAGCTTGAGGCTCTGTCTCAAAAAAAAAAAAAAAATTATCACTCTGTATCTTTCTAGAAAGTATTTATTTTATATATGTTGTAGAATTTACTGATTAAAAGACAGCATTTCAGGCTATTTTTTGTAAAACAGAATGTGGCTAAGGTGATGGTGTCTTTTTCTCCAGCTAGTGCTTTCGAATAAAAGGAACTAGAAAGGAGATCGTGGATGACTTATACTACATATCAGATGTAGAGGAAGTGAGAATGAGGTAGTGTGATGAGGAGGAAGTGAGGAGAGGAATGAAACCTACCCCTCCCCCTTATTTTGTTATCTTTATTTTTGGTGGCAAGGAGGGCAGTATCTGAGAACTTTTAGCAAACAACATCTGCTCTGGTAGAAGGATAACTTTGTTTCATTGTAGATGTTTAAAAGCTGCTATTTTGTCCTTCACCTAACCACAATATATATAATAGGAGCCAAGTAAATAGTTGTTAAGGTTAAGACAAACCAGGGAGTAAAAGGATTCTGCTATACCTGGTAACTACACACTCTTTGTTTTTTATGCCCTCATCTCTCTGGGTAAAAATGTGTATATTCTAGAGAATTCATTTCTTCAAAGCTGTCATTTCAGGACTTTTGTTTTTCTTCATCAGGATGTGATTTGTTAAAGTGATGGGTTTTTTTTTTTTTTTTTTTAGACAGAGCCTCAAGCTGTCCCCCGGGGTAGAGTGCCGTGGCATTACAGCTCACCGCAACCACCAACTCCTGGGCTCAAGCGAGTCTCTTGCCTCCGCCTCCCAAGTAGCTGGGACCACAGGCGCCCGCCACAATGCCCGGCTGTTTTTGGTTGCAGCCGTCATTGTTGTTTGGCGGCCCAGGCTGGGGATTCGAACCCGCCACCTTACGTGTACGTGGCTGGTGCCTTAGCCGGTTGAGCTATAGGCACTGAGCCACTTAACAGGATTCTTGCAACAACTAGGTGACACAGGCTGACATGAGCTGGGAGCATACACTGAATGGCTTACAGGGACCAGACTACCGTTAGGGGACGAGAATCTTAGTTGACAGTCATGATAAGTCTTACCTAGCAGGGCTGCTGAGAGGATTAAATCATTATATAATATAAAAGACCTAGCCCAGAGGTGGGGTGATAGAAGAGCCTCAATAAATGGCAGCCGTCATCACTTCTCTTTCATGGTCCTTGATCTTAATCACATAATTATTTATGTGATTATTTGTTAAACGTGCTCTCCTGAGAGACTTTACCTTCCCAGAGAGCAGGGGTTTCCTCACTACCACGGTACCCTCAGCACCTTCCAGAGGGCTGAGCACTTAGTGGCTATTCAGTAGCCCACCTTGAAAAAATGAACGGTTTTACATTTTTTCAAGAAATATATGTCAAAATACTGATTTTTCCTGAGACCAAATAGATGGTAGAAAAATGACTAATAATATATTGATTTTGTAGTGTTTTTATTATTTCTGTTCACAAAATTCCCAAATGTGCTTATGGAACTAATTGCCAATTTGTGAATGAGAATCTAGATGAATAATTAATCTGAAGATCATACATGGAACTAATTATATAATAGTCATTAAGTTTGCCAACTTTTTTTTTTGAGACAAGGTCTCACTCTGGCACCGTGGCTAGAATGCAGAGGTGTCATCATAGCTCACTACAACCTCAAACTCCTTGGCTGGAGCAAACCTCCTATCTTAAACTTCCAACTAACTGGCACCACATCCAGATAATTTTTCTATGTTTTTGTAGAGATGAGGGTCTTGCTATGTTGCTTGCACTGGTCTCAAACTGTTGCTCTCAAACAATCCTCCTGCCTCTGCCTCCCAAAGTGCTAGGATTACAGGCGTGAGCCTCCACACACAGCCAAATTTGCTAAACGTTTGAGTTGTTATAATGTAGTCTCTCTTAGCAGTGCATGTTTTCAAATAAGATACCTTTCATTTATTCAAGTCATGTGAAAAGTCCCACTTCAAAAGATTTTCAGATCCTGACCTATAAGTAAGGCTTTAGATTAGAAAACAACATATATTCAAAGTTAATCCCTTTTTAAAAAACCTAATTCCTTATGTTAAAGAAAACGAGACACTAACACTAACTCAAATGTGTCTTAGTCTGTTCAGACTGCTATCACAAAATACCATAAACATGCTGGCTTATAAATAACAGAAGATGATCTCTCTCAATTCTGGAGGCTAAAAGTTCAAAATTAAGACACATGCAGATTCAGTGTCTGCTGGGGGCCCACTTACTGGTTTATGGACAACTGCCTCTTGGCTGTGTCCTCACATGGTAGAAAAGTGAGAGAGTGCTCCAGGGGCTCTTTTATTAGGGCACTAATCCCATTTATAAGGGGCTTCCCTGAGCTCTAATAACCTCCCAAAGCTCTCCCACCTTACATCATCACATTGGAGATTAGCACTTTGACATGAATTTTGGGAAGACACAAACATTCAGACTGTAGCAAGTAGAAAAAACAGATTTTATTCAGAAACTATTGCAGTATAGACCTAGGCTCAATCCCAAATACAGCATGGTTGGGCATCAGGGGAGTGATGCATAACCAAGGAGCAGGCTAGAGCAGGGAGTAATGGAGGAAGGAGAGTATACTAAGAAGAACATGGCGGGAGACTCTGGGTAAATCGACGTGTAGCTGAAGGCAGCCAGGGTGATCAGACATCTCCTGGGGGACCCTAGCAGAGGAGGAACTTGATTGGATATGGGAGGATCAGCTGTCAAGAGTAGGGGAGTCTCTTTAAACCAACTTTACAGGATTTTGAGACTGGACTCTGCGGGTCTGGCAGGGATGGGACCTAGTTGTGAGAGAGGATACTGGAGAGGGGCGAGGTCTGGGAGAACAGGTCTTCTGGGAGACCACGAGGATGCACCTGCTGGGCCCTCTCTATGGTGACTCAGTTCTTGGGAATTTATAGGCTTAACTCCCTGGAACTTGGAAATTTCCAAGTTCTGTGAAATCCTGTAGTTCTGTAGGGGCTGGAGTAGCATCTCCCACTTGATTCAAACTGGCCAATGAGAAGGGTGCCTGTGGGGTGGAACTTTTTGACTGTCAATAAAAAGGGAAAGACCAAGCTAGTCGGGAGCGCGGCCATTTGGAAATCTATGCCGTAAGCTCCCAGCCAATGAATAAAGCCCTTCCTCTTATAACTATGGTGTTCGGGTGCTCTTTCTCTCTGTTGGGCCTAGTCTTCCTGCAACAGTCGGGAAAAGAATTTAGAGAAGCCTGACTAACTATAGTGTCGCTTACCAAACCTTTTATTTTTTCACTGTTACTTTTTGGAGGCATCAATCTAAAGTTACAAACTGCTAGAATGCTGTAGGGAAAGAAAAATAATTTTTTTTCAATCCTCATAGGTTCTTAGTTGCAACGGACCCTATAACAAAAGACAGATTAACAAGAGAAAACAATTTATTAACATGTCTATTTCACATATACATGGGAGATACAGAGAGTGCGTAGTTCTCAGAGAGGCAGGTTTCAATTCCAGCATATATAGTGTCTTCAACAAAAACCAGTAAACGTTTAGAGAAGTCACAAGATGGGAAAAACGCTCTAAGTCTCTAGGGGCAGCAAATAGGGAACAGAGGGGCAAATAATGTCACATACAGGTTCAACCTGTGACTGTAGATTCCTCTGGTACCATCTTCACACCTTGAGATCAAGGTTGTCTTCAATGGTCAAACTTCGTTCTCTCTTGCTGAAGGAAGGGCAGGGTTCCTCTTGTCTGTGTCCAACTTTGTCCGACTTTAGAGAAAGGGAGGGAGGGCAGAGAGCTTGCCTCTATCTGCTCCCCCTCAATTGCCTTTAGCTCAATCATAGTTCATATTTTGGTGTGGCATAATCTGGTCTCCCGTGTTGTGAACAATTACTTCAAGGAAGTCATCTTACAATTTACTATTCACGTACATTCTTGCGAATGAAACCAGACACAGATTATGAAATAACTTAAACCAGGTGAAAGTCAGATTTATTTCATTAAAGTAAAACTACCCTCAGGAGAGACACGGACCTGTAACAATGTAGTGTTATATTATAACTCTTAGTCAGCAACCCAGGATCTATGCATAGAATGTAAGTAGTGATACGTGTGGCTGCCAGTCAATGGTTATGGAAGCACTTACACTAATAGTATAATTTATATAGAATTAATTTTACTCTTGTAATTTTCAAGTAACAACAGACACATTTGAGAAGTATGAGATTTGTGTTTACTTCAAGGAAAAAGCACTGGTCATGTAAGTGTCCTGTTGCACAACGATAATAAACATACCTTTGGAACTGGTCTGCAGGAATTCCAACCTGAGTCACATTTTGGTAGCAGCTGGCCAAGCTGACCTGAGATCACCGAAATACTGTGTGTTTTCGATGAATGATTTTCCCCCAGGGATCCATTCTAAAATCCCCTTGGCTCAGAGATTTGGCTGACATTGGGAATAATAGGTGCTAAATTCCTCAGCATTAAAGGGCTAAACTGTCTACCCAGACGGGTTTGCTCACAAACCTGTTCTGCCTGATCTAGCCCACACACCTCGCTTCAGGAACAACAACAAAAAAGCTGTGTGTCCCACCCTCTAATGAAGGAGAGGTAGAGCTATTTCCTGCCCACTTAAAGCTAAGTAATGAGAAGCTTTGAGAAAAGCAGAGAGGTTGACCTTGACTTTGGTGTATGAGTGGTGCAAGGCCTGGTGTCAGACTGTCTTAGTCCACTGGTGTTAGGGGCCTAACACAACCATACACGAACCCTTTCACCTGCTCCTGTCCTCCTCCCCTCCTCCTAAGACACAAAGGATCTAACTTCACCTGGAGATTCCTGCCATAGGACCCCAACTTTCCAACTATGAAGTTTGTCCACCCCTACCACCTCATAATAAAAGGGTTATATTATAACCCTTATAATATAATAACTGCACCCCTGGGCTGAGATACCACCTTTGCACTGTCCAGGCACATGTTAGATTGTTTAGCAGGCACATGCCAGGTTCGAACCTGCCACCCTTCGATTCATGTGGCCAGCGCCATAACCACTGTGCTACAAGCACCAAGCCTATTTATTTTGTATTTGCCAGAGGTTGAAGGGGCTGCATGAGAGGGAGAGAGGGTCCATGCATGCCTGGTAAGACAGGGCGCTGGGTGCAAGTCTGTGAGGCAGTTGGCAGAGACACATCCTGAATGAAGAGAGCTGTAGCTGAGAAAGTTAGAAGTTACTGTGGGAGTGCAGGTGAGATGCCTATTTCTTGAACAAAGGGGATTATTGTGGGGTTGGAGGAAATGAGTTTGGAAGATACTTGGTACGTGGAACTGATAGCATGGTATGGAGTAGATCTCAGCGGCCTGGAGGGGCAAGACTTAAGGCTCTGGGGTTTCACACTTGTGTTCCTGGGTAAACTGTGGCCCCTTTCACTGAGAAGGGGGGTAGTGGCATTTCACGGCTAAATGTCGTGATCTTGGTTTGGTGGACTTTAAGTTTCTTTGCCTTATCTAGGTGAAATGTTAAATAGGCAGTTGATTAGCAGCGAATAAAATATATAGCAACAGCATAGCATGCTGCTTTGCTCCAATAACATCAATTAGTAAAAAAGAGAGTTGATTTGGGGGCTGAAACAGCTTACTTATGAGAAAGGGAAAATGACGCCGAGGGAAAGTTAATATAATAGATCCTAGTTACTGAGTAGCCAGACTTTAGGATGGTCCTTAATCTTCCCCACCTTCCGGTATGTGCTCCTGTGTCCCTCCCTCCTACAGTGAAGAGAATTGGCTTACAGAACCAAAGGAATATCACAGAAGTAGCTGGGTGGTGTGGCTCACACCTGTGATCCACAGAACTCTGGGAGGCTGAGGCAGGAAAATCTCTTGAGCTCAGGAGTTTGAGACTAGCCTGAGCAACAGCAATACCGTATCTCTACTAGAAGTAGAAAAAAATTAGCCTGGTGTTGTGGTGGGCACCTGCAGTGCCAGCTATTCATCAGGCCAAGGTAGGAGGATCACTTGGGCCCAGGAGTTTGAGGTTGCTATGAGTTACGCTGATGCCACCGCACTCTCTAGCCTGAGTGACAGAGCAAAACTCTTTTTCAAAAAAAAAGAATATCACAGAAGTGATTGAGTGTCTTGAGAGGCCAGATCCTGAGAAACACTGTGGTTTCTCCCTTGCTGTCTTGACCTGCTCACACTGGAGGAAGCCAATCATCGTCTTGTGAGGAAGCTCACGCAACCCACAGGGGGTTGACGGGGCAGATACTGAGGCTGTCCTCCAATAAGCCCCATGCAAAACCCTAGGCCCAGGCAAGCCTTTGAATGACTGTAGTCCTGTCCACATCTTCACTGCAGTGTCATAAGAAACCCCAAACCCGAAGCACCCAGCTAAGCCACTTCTGAATTTATGACCCAGAGAAACTGTGAGATAGTATTTGTTTTTTTCTACCACTAAGCTTTGGGTGATGGGTTATGTAGTAGTAGATAACTAACACGCTTCATGAAGATGAAGCAAATAAGCCATAGAGAGGTTAAATAACTTCCTAGTATTATGTAGCTAAAAATAGCACCCCAGGATCTGAACTCACATTGTCTGGTTCAGCTCCTCCCCTAACCATGACGTGTTGTGCCTCTGCCACTTAAAGACAGTGAGAGGTGACGTTCAGCATGGGGAATAAGCAGGGTTTTTAAGTGGCCAGTAGGTACATGAGTATGTCCATTTATAGCATTTTATTATTGTTGTTACTTTTTCTGAATTTTAATAGAGTTTATTCTGTAGCATCATTTAGTCTCACAGTAAATTTGAGCAGAGTGCGCATGTTATTCTATTATTTTTTGCCATCAAGTTTTCCTATGTATTTGAACTTATTCAGAAGTGGATAATAAGTATTTTATAATATGTTATCCAAACAGTAAAGATCCCTCTGTGCTCTTTTCATTAAATTTGTTTAGGGAGGAGAACAACTTCTTCTCATCCAGATTTACCTCCCGTTTCTGCTTCTCCGCCAATGAACACCTTCCCTCCGCATCCTCATAAAAAGGAACTCCACACCCCAATGTTCTTCTGATCGACCACCCTGATTTGTTCATTACCGCTGATGTCAGAGGAATCCCCTTGCCATGTGTATGGTAACCACACTTGGTAGGGAAGAAAGAAGCCAGCATTGTTGGGGGAGCTCATCTCTAAACCTTACAATCCGGAGGTGTTGAGAGTAATATAGATTTAACTTTTACATTTATATTAGTAATGATCACAAGAAATAAATGCTAATTCAGCCACTTATGCTCCTCTCTCTCTGTTACCCCCAGGTTGTCGTTATGAAAAAGGATGACTTCAGATGAGAGCGAGCAGAACAGACTGTGCACCAACTTAAGAAAAGCACTTTTGTTTTTTTGAGACAGAGTCTCACTTTGTCACCCTTAGTAGAGTGCCGTGGCGTTATAGCTCACAGCAACCTCAAACTCCTGCACTCAAGCAATTCTCTTGCCTCAGCCTCCCAAGTAGCTGGGACTACAGGCACCCACCACAACACCTGGCTATTTTTAGAGACATTCTGGCTCAGGCTGGTTTTGAACCTGTGAGTTCAAGCAATCTACCCACCTCAGCTTCTCGAGTGCTGTGATTACAGGCATGAGCCACTGCGCCCGGCCAAGAAGAGCAAGCAAAAGCAAAGTCTTCCTTACCTAAGGAAATAAGTAAACGCCTGCCAATAAGCACATATTGGAATATGACTTCTCATTGTCATGGAGAGTATATTTTATTATAATAATAAACTAATGTCTAGTAGAAATAGTCAATGAGCAATTTCTTAAAATTTCAGATTAATTTAAGTGTCATACAATTAGAGTACATGGTCTGTGTCTGTTAGGTAAAGTTGAACCCTTCACCCAGGAGGTGTGCTATATACCCCTACTTTGTGTAGGTGGCAGCTTACCACGCCCTTCTCCCCTTCCTCACCCCCCCCCTTGAATTTAAATGTGTTTTTCTCTCATGTAGGCATATAGTTGTCCATTCTCTGGCTTCACATTATTATAGAGCACATAGGATGCTTGCTTTTCCATTCTTATGATACTTAGGAGAATGTTCTCCAAATCCTCCCAAGTAAATGCAAAATGTGTGAAGTCTCATCTTTCTTTATGGCTGAATTGCATTCCATGTTATACATATACCATAGTTTATTTATTTATTGATTTATTTTGAGGCAGAGCCTCAAGCTGTCGCCCTGGGTAGAGTGCTGGGCGCAACAACTGACAGCAACCTCCAACTCCTAGGCTCAAGAGATTCTCCTGCCTCCACCTCCCAAGTGGCTGGGACTACAGGCGCCCACCACAATGCTCAGCTATTTTTCCGCTGCAGCCCTCATTGTTGGTGGTGGGCCTGGGCTGGGTTCAAACCCACCAGCTCAGGTGTATGTGGCTGGCGCCTTAGCCACTTGAGCCACAGGCGCTGAGCCCGTACCACAGTTTATTTCTCTACTCGTGTGTTGATGGGCACTTGGGTTGTTTTCATGTCTTTGACTTTGTGAATTGAGCTGCTATAAACATTTGAGTATGAATGTTCTTATGGTAAAATGATTTCTTTTCTCCTAGGTAGACACCTAGTGATGGGATTGTGGGATCAAATGGAAGGCTTATTTTTAGCTCTTTGAGGATTCTTCGACTTCTTTCCTAAAAGGGTGATTAGCTTGCATTCCCACCAACGGTGCGGAAGCGTTCCCTTCTCTCTGCACCCACACCAGCAGCTGCAGCTGTGGGACTTTGTGATGTGGGCTATTCTCTCTGGGGTCAGGTCATAGGTCTTTTTGATTTGCATTTCTGTGATGATTAGGGACAATGAGCATTTTGTCATGTGTTTTTGGCCATTCATGTATCTTTTGGGGAGAAGGTTCCATTAATGTCTCTTGTCCAATGACAAATAAGGTTGTTTGCTCTCTTAGATTACTTTGAGTTCTCTATAGATTGTGGTTGGTAGGCCTTAGTCAGATTCATAACAGGTAAATATCTTCTCCCATTATGAAGGCTGCCTTTTGGTTTTAGCTATTGGGCCCTTAGATATGCGGAAGCTTTTTAGCTTGATCAGGTCCCCTTCATTTATTTTTGGTATTGCTGCAATTGTCAAGGGGATCTTCTTCATAAAATCTTTTTCCAGGCTGATATCATCAAGAGTTCTTCCCACATTTTCTTTTAGAGTTTTTATCATTTTGTGTCTTAGATTTAAATCTTTTATCCAGCATGAGTCAATTTCTGTAAGTGGTAAGAGGTGCAGGTTCAATGAGCAATTTTTGACCACTGTCTTCTGGAATAGCTTCTAGGAGATTCTCCCTTAAAAATACTGTTGCAGAAAGATACCGTTCCACATAAATCAGGAAAAGTCTGGCAATCCCGGGATTTTAACTTGGAAACATAAAGCCACAAAGCAGTACCTAGGGAGCAGTTAAGGAACCATCAGTGTGATGCCCGTTTCCTTCTGTCATTGACTATTTTCAAGTTCAATTTGGTTTGAAAATATTTCTAGGAGTGTGTGCGCTGGGGAAAATCTCAGAGCAAACAATTGTAGTCTAATTACTTACCACTCCTCTGCAGAGGACTGGGCTCCTGACAGGTTACCCCTGCAAAGGCACTCTCAGCTGAGTGGCAGCCAGGCAAACATTTTACACCCAACCAATGTCTGGAATATATCGTATTTAGTCTTTATTGATTGTTGATGCAGAGCAAAGGTGTAACTTGTGGGCAGGCCAACGGTAGGCTAGATCTGTGTGTAGAAGTTGAGGAACAGGCGGCAAGGACAGATCTGAGATTCTACCTCTGGTTGGTCCACAGCTGTCCCGGGTGTTCCTGAGCGCGCAGCCAGATACCCTCACACATTTGACTTCTGCTGTGTCGTATCAACAAGTAACGTAAGTCCCAAATTTCAAAGCCATGCCTGAATACAACAAAAACTTTTACCTCCCCCCCAATTTTAAAACAGTTTCCAAAGGAAAAAAAATTTTCAAGTTATATTACATGAATTCATATTTTATAAGGCAATATTAAAGCTTTTCTGTTAATTTTTTGAATTAACTAAAAGTAAAAGACTAGGTAAAACTTTGATAACTCTTCCAATTTATCTAACTAGTGGAAACAAACATACAGAAACTGACATTTATTTCTAATTAAATTGATACTAGTAGCTCAGCTTTGAGAAACTCAGTAGATTTTAGAAATGCTTACATGGCTTCTTCTATTTTTAATGTTTCTTTCCAAAAGAAATTAATATCCATCCAAAGATAATTCACTTTATCAATGTCAGAATAAAATTCAAAATCTAAACATCTGGAGAAGTAAAATGGCATTTTTTTTTTTAGAAGATGGGAATTAAAACTGCAGCTCTGTAAAATATCTTCCAACGGCCTATCAGAGCCACCTGGGTTCCCAAGAATCCTTCTTACCCTATGTCACTATTAAGCATGTCTTGTCACTGGAAATACAGGTAGAATACAAGAAAACACCACTTAGTGACAAATACAGAGAAAACTCCATCAAATTAGTGAAAAATAAAATAAAAAAGAAAATCTCAAGGCCCAAGACATCGATAAATATGTCTCATTTCACGAGTATTACCAGGATTGTCCAGAAATAAGGTTCAGGGTGACAGGCAGGGGGAGGCTCTGTCCAGGCACTACCTTGTCCTTGACAGAAGTTGCATTGCCCAAGACTAAGAGTCAATTGTGCACAGGGTCGGCAGGCAGGGAAGAAGGGGAGATGCTACCTCAAATTCTGAGCTCCCACTGTGGGAAGGGGTTGGGGTTTGGTGAGTGGAGGATTGGGAGAGTGGGAGAGGGAGCAGGGATCCTGCAACCGTGGGCCACAGCCTGAGGAGCAGTGGTTGAAGGTGCATCAGTGAAGGTCTGCACTGGCTCACAAGTGTCCTGGTGTCCAAGGGGTATGACGTTAAATAGCAAAGAAAACCCACCGTCGCTGGTGGAGAGCAGACCCTTTAGATCAACTAACTACCTTTTGAGTAATTTAGTATTTTCTAGAAATTTGTCACCCTTAGTAACGTTTTTGGAATTGTATTACTGACTGGTAAATTTTACAGTAGGAACAGCCCATGTCATTAATAAAAATATGTGTACTTATGCCAGGGGCTGTTTAAGTCTAGGTTGATCGCTTGGGCTGCTTACTCTCAGTTTCCCGTTCAGATTCGTTCAGATTCGTCTCCACCTGCCTCTGCTCCGTTCTGCACTCCAGGAGGCTGCCATCTGCGGACAGCTCCCGTCTGCAGAGGTCCAGCTGGGTTCAGCAATGGTAGCCAACAGTGCGCCCGAGAGATGGGAGCAGGAGAATCCAGGGTGTTGGGTTCCCCTTGTGCCCTCTTTGCTGGTGCCATTTTAATGAGGCTCCTTCCTTCCGTGGCTCGAGATCGCAATAGGGTCCCCTCTGTCGCTCACAGGTGCTCTTCCATCCTCTGGCCAGCTAGGACCAGGGTGGAAATGGCTCTGCTCTATTGCCTGTTGGTGGGTGCTTCAGAGTCCCTGGTTAATCACCCTAATTCTGCGCACTGCTCTGTGCGCAGCCCAGTTCTCAGGTTTTCTTGGGTTAAACCCTTCGTCTGACCCATGCAGCACCTTTACTTCACACAGCGCACAAGTGGGTGCTACTCGAGCTTGTAGCTTGGAGGCATTTCACTGGAGCTGCTGTCATCTCATTTCCTGGTGATATGCTAAGTTGGCCAGACCGAGCAACACTTCCTGGAATTCTCTTCCCTGTGTGTTTCTAGTTAGGGTGGGTCACAAATATTTGAAAAGGGGAAGTAGAGTAATTTTAGGCTCCAAAGATCTGTGAAGAGGCACCCTGTATTGTGGTAGTTCTCCCCTGTGGTCATTTACCTGCTGGCTCACTTTGTTGATGTGGGCAGTACTGACCTTAAAAAATATACAAGTATGTGCATATACATGTATGCATGTATGTATGTGTGTATATATATATAGAGAGAGAGAGAGAGAAAGAGAGAGGCCCTGTGTCTACCTTCAAACCCTAACACACAACCATTCTTTTATCATCCCATATGTCCATTAAATGTTTAAATACTCTGTTATTTGTTTTCTTCTCTATAAATACCATTTCAACTATAATTTCAGAGTCTCATTGCCTTCTAAAAAATCTTAGAAATAACATTCTGAAATCATATTCTCTTTGAGAACATAATTAACTAATTAAAATCAATCTGGATGCCTGCTTTGAGGCCATTAGCATCCCACAGAGACTGGGATTTGTAAATTAAACTAAGATTCAAATTAGCTATTTCTGTTATTTCTCAAAGTATTGTGTGATAGTCTTTAGGTTTCTGTGAAAATATTTAAAAATTATTTCAGTTATAATTTTAAATGAAATTTACATAGACGAATCCCGTTCTTCTCTCTCTCTTTTTGTCTTAGCCACTCTCTCTCTCTCCTTTGTCACTTTAGCTGTGTGAATGTCTACACTGGTCAGAAAATGGGTGCTATTTACTCTTTTATTAAACTTATAGCAGTAAGCCGGCTCCTTCTGCTCCAGTGTTTATCGGTAGAAGGTAAAAACCTTTTTGACTGGGCCAGTAAAAATCCTCTTCACCCAGCCCATTCCGAGTGTAACATTCGTTGCAAACACAGAAGATGTTTGCTAGTCTCTTTATGTATTTTTTTCATAATTCGAAATTCATTATTATGTCATTCATACTCTGTGTGTGGGCGTATGTGTGAAAAGAGTATTAATTAATCTAAATGGTTTTTAAATTCTAGAAGTGGCTACATCCCTATTTCTTTATAATTTTGAAATTAATTCATCAAAGACTCTAATGCAGGGGTCCTCAAACTTTTTAAACAGGGAGCCAGTTCACTGTCCCTCAAACCCTTGGAGGGCTGGACTGCGGGCCCCGGGACCAGTTGGCTGCTAAGCAGGACAAGCAGCGGCAGCAAAAACACCCTGCGGGCCGGATAAATGTCCTCGGCTAGCTGCATATAGCCTATGGCCGCAGTTTGAAGACACCTGCTCTAATGCATATATTCATTGTTGGATATCAATATCTGATAGAAAATTTGACACAATTTTAGGTAATAACATTCAGAATAATTACAGAAGCACTTTCCTTTCCAGGGATGTCTTTGGATTAACCAATCATGTAATAATGTTAATTATACCCAAACATTTTTGTTTTTAAAAAAGGGGGAAAGTTTATTTTTATGAAGGTAAGTGAAATAAATGTGAACCAGCATATGTAAGAATCACAAGATCTTTTTGTTGATTTCAAAAGGAATAGAAAGAAAAAAACCAGAATCTTTCTGTGTCGATTTGCAAAATTAACTGAACAGAACAAAATAAATATTTGGAAAACAATTCTACTTCAAGAGTCTTTTATATTTGCCAGCCTGGAAAATATCATTTAATGTAACCATTAAAATTTGGCTTTCTTTACCATGTGAACTCCCTCATATCAGATAAATAAGAACATTCATATTAATAAGAACATGCATTACCTTATTTAATTAAGTGCCAGCCACAATGGAACTCATCAATTTGAGGAGGGGAACGGACTTGGATTGTTGGATCATTATGAAAGCTAAGCCAAGATTTCCTTCTAATTTTAAAAATCACTTTCCAAATCAGGTACTTATATTGATACAGTGTTCATTTTAGTTAAAAGATGTTTATTTTTAAAGTAATTGGCATGGACCTGGACAATGTTCTTTTCCATTAATTTTATAGTCCTGGTAGCTAACTACAAATAGATGGAAAGCAAAGGCAGTAATTTCCTGGGCCAGAGCTCAGTTTGCCATTAACGTGGAATTAGTTTACACAGGGTGAAAAAAGGGGGGAGAGAGGAATAAATTCATAGGAAGGTCATCTGGACTTAATATTAAACTTCGTATAGCAAATATATTTTGTAGAGTTTACTACTGGCCAACTGATTTCATTTGTATGATATATATTCCATAATTCCTTAAAATATAGGCTAGGAAATAAACAATAACACGGTGGTAATGCTCAGATTAAAAAAAAATCATTGAGGGGAAGCAAACACAAGTTTCTATTCTGAATGTGGAGAGAAAAGAAGAAATCGTTTGCCTTATGAATTTCATTTCTTGCTTAATATAGCAATTACAGTGTTGGACGGTCTAGAGAAAATGATTGATATTTCAACAGAAGATGGAAATTACCAAGTGGTATTAAGATGCAGAATTCCTAGAGGGATTCCACAAGATAAAGTGCTCATTTCCTCTTAAATTGAATTGATCAATAGGATTGATGCTAATATTTTTTGAATGGATATAAATTGACTTCAGTATTTTCTGTTTTATAACCCTGAAATTACCCTTCCAGATATTGTAATAATATTAAGCATTTTTCTTGGATTAGATACCTAATATTCTACCCTTAAGAGATGTATATGTTCTCTATGCATTATGTGTTATACTAAGCAATGTATTTAGTCATGTTCATATCTCGATACCTTTAAGCACAGCTGTTTTAGCATCTTAAAATAAACAAGACTAACATTTAAATGCAGCAGTGTGAGCTTACTTACACTTGTATAAGTAAGTACATATATACTTCTGTATTTATATATATGTATATGTATTTATGTATATATTTATATGTATATATAGAACTTTATAGAACTTTAGCCACATGTCTCATTCTGTTGGTTTTTAGCAGCCCCAATTCATGAGGAAAAAATTGGTAATTGTACTACAAACTGAATGTCCTACACAAATTAAAAGACAAAGTTGGGGTTGTTTTAGGTCTTGTAAAACCAGAAACACTTCTTTAGAGTGTTAAGGTTATTCAGAGATAGTCACCACATTTCTTGTCACTCACATTTTAATTTTATGAAGTAATGCTACATGGACCCTGCTGGAGTTCTATTCCCTCCCGAATTTAGCTGCAATGCGAGAATTTTAGCACAGGTGATCTATTTCAGGATCATCTGCCATGCAGTTACTGACTGATCCCTTTGGTTGAACTCTGTCCAGCTGATTTCTCCCAGCTCTTTTTAAATAGATTTATAGACCCATCAAACAACCCATAAAGCCAGTAATGTTGAAATGTTATTTAATGAGGCTTCACAGCCAGCGTTACAAAATAATGATGTAAAAATTTAAAGGCAGATTTGGAGAATAAAACTGACTTCCACATTTTTATCCTTTAAAAAACTGTAAATCCAGTGGTCTCAGTGGCTCACACCCGTAATCCTTGTACTCTGGGAGGCTGAGATGGGTGGATCACTTAGGGTTAGGAGTTTGACACCAGCCCCAGCTGGTTGAAAGAAAGAAAATTAGCCAGTTGTTGTGGTGGGCACCTGCAGTCCCAGCTATTTGGGAGGCAGGGCAGGAGGATTACTTAAATCCAGGAGTTTGAGATTGCGGTGAGCAAGGATGAGGCCCTGGCACTCTAGCCTGGGCAACAGAGTGAGACTCTATCTAAAAAAAAAGAAAAATATATATAAATACTTTAAAATAATGAGAATTTGTTTAAAATGCATAGAAATTAATATAGTGTATCAAAAACCTAAATGAAAGATCTTCTTTTGGAATCAAGCTTTTTGTCATTTATTCTATTTCCATGCTTCCGTAACATTCATCCATGGTCAAAACATAGTAGAAATCAAACACAAATATTTTATCTGAATTTTAAGGTAATTCTCCCTAAACATATCTCATTTCCACTTTTTATAAACAGTGGCTTTGTTGTATTGATGAATGAGTTGTTTGATACTCAGCAGTTTGTGGGCTCCTTGACAGGGAGGCCGGATCACAAGGCTGTGGCATGGTTTCACCAAAGCATGTGATGTCTCACTAACCTTATTTCCTGTGTAGACAGTGGAACTAAAGGAGAAATTAAGGGGCCTACTATAGACCCAAGATATCTGGACTTCAGCAAAGCATTTGACAAAGTCTCTCCCTTGGTATCTTTGAGGATTAGATGAAGAAATGTTAGCTAGAGACAAGGACAGTTTGATAGATTGAGCCCTGGATGAATGATCATAATCAAGAAATGTCAGAATGATCACAGTCAAGGGCAGCTCTGTCCTTGGCCTTTGGCTAATCAAATTTATTAACAACTTATGTAAAAATGTGAAGCTTCTTAGGTTTATAGCTAGCATTAAAAAAACTGAATAATACAAAAATCAGGAAAATTGGCTTGAATTTACTAAAATGGGATTTAACACAATGAGTTCTTGATACTTGGTCTTCTTAATTCTTTTTTTTTTTTTCTGAGACAGAGTCTCACTTTGTTGCCCCTGGTAGTGTGCCATGGCATCATACCTCATAACAACCTCAAATTCCTGGGCTCAAGTGATCCTCCTGCCTCAGTCTCCCGAGTAGCTGGGACAACAGGCGCCCACCACAATGCTCGACTATTTTTTAGAGATGGGATCTCGCTCCTGCCCAGGCTGGTCTCAAACTCCTGAGCTTAGGCAATCCACCCACCTCAACCTCCCAGACAATTGGGATTACAGGTGTGAGCCACCTCACCCAGCCTTGATAATTGGTCTTAAAAAATGAAAAAACTGAACAAGTGACATTGGAGGAAATTTAGCTTAGAAATCTTAGTGAAATTAAAATTAGTGAATAGGGGTCAACAGTAAGACATGACTCTTGGCAAAGCTACAGCTTCTTTGAGCTGCATTGTTAGGATGGAAACATCCACAGTGAGGAACACAACTGTCTCAGTGCATTCACTCAGACCCCACTTTTCTATGTGCAATTGGAGTTTTTTCAATTAAATGACCAGAACCGTGAAAGAATTCTAAAGTAGGTGATACGAGAAAGAGTTAAAGAAACTGGAAGGCAGGAAGACTAAGGGAATCCAAATGATGGCTTTTTCTTTTTCTTTTTTAAGAGCTCCCTTTTTTTGCAATAACTTTTTGGTTGCTAGGCTCTTTCTTTTTTTTTTTTGCAGTTTTTGGCTGGGGCTGGGTTTGAACCTGCCACCTCTCTGGCATATGGGGCCAGCACCTTACTCCTTTGAGCCACAGGCACTGCCCCAAAATGATGGCTTTAAAACACTTGAAGATCAGCCAAGAAAAGAAGAATTAGACTTTCGATAATGCAAGGGGTGTTACTACTCCTAGTATGGAAGAGGAAAAACTTGTAGAGATGCCTGTCAGTGTGTACGTGTAGGCTCGAGGAATGGGAAAGTCGTCATTTTGTAAGCACCGTGGAAATGATTGACGTAGGCAGGGGTAATCAATACAGGCTAAAACCAGTAAGAGAAAGGTTGATGAGAAATAAGATATTCACAAGGTGTCAAAACATCAACCCACAGATTTTGTGTGTTATAGCACAAAACTTTGGTTTTTCTGAAATCTCAGTTTAGTTCTAACATGATTAATATGGCAGGGAACAACTGGAACGTAATGCAGAACCTGAACTCGCACACGCATGATGGAATTCTCAAGGGCCCTCCTCTGTCACCGCATCTAGATGGAGACTGCAGGGCTTTTCAAGGCAACGTGACCTATTTATACAGTGTTCCCGCATTTCCTGACCATTTGATTAATACGTGTCAAACTGTGCTGTCCTTTTCCCTGAGCTCCTACCTTATTTTTTCTCTCTTTTAATGTGTTATTGACAAAGTTTTTCTGTGTTGTGCCTCTTACCCCATTTTCTCCGTGAGCCTGTGGTTTTTATTTTGCAGCGTTGCACTCCTGACGACTTTTAGTACCCCATCTGCTGAGTTGTAGCAGATTAACTGTACTTGCTAATCACAGAGTGGGAAAGTGCCCACAACAGAGTGACCTTGCTGTCTCTGCTTTACACGAAACGATCATCACTGACGAGAGGTTAGGTACCGCCTGATGGGATGCAATGGGAAACAAATATAACATCTAGTGTAAAAAAATGAAAATAAAACCAGCTATGAAGAAATTTTCAGAAAATTGGAGAAAGGGGAATGAGGAGGGGAATGAGGAGGTTCTCAATGTCAGAGAATTGGTGGTGAATGGGCCTGAAGGCGTGGGAAGGTACCTGGATGCAAAAAGGCACAACTCGGAGAAGGGCTGGTGACTTAGGGTTGCCAACGTGCTGGCTGGGTTCCAGCCCACGGTGTGAGAGTAACCTGGAGAAGATTAGGAGATGACATCAAAAGGCCGGGAGAACAAGTGCATTTTATGAACTGACAGATGGAAACAGCTTGGGGATGATGCTTTGGAACATTGTTAATACTCAGGACATACCTATTATTTTTAATTACTGAATGACTGATCTCTTGCTCCCTAAAATCTATAACTATTGGAACTCTGACATCCATTACAAGGTACGGCTGACCATTTACAGTTTCTTGACTTTATGTCTGAGGCATCAGCCGTTTGTCTTAGAGGGGGCCTGTTATTGAGACATGCAGGAGAAAATAAAGAGGTTTATTCAATTTTTTCTCGTCTTCCCCCCTCATTGGTTAGTGCTAAATTAGACAGCACATCCCCTCAGCATATACGCTCTCCCAAATTTCTAATTCAAATTAGGGAACTGTTCTTTCTCTGCCTTTTTGTGACCTTTCTTTTTCCTCCAGGGAGCCTTGGAATTTTATTTAACTAGATTTTAGCTGGACAAATGGATGGTTAGGAAGAGAAGGAAGAACGTAATGTGGTTAGATGTCCCCCGATACTTCCTAGAAGTAACCCTGTGTGCCAGATCCCCCTGAGGAGATGACTTGCTGTTTTATAATCCACAGAGCCTCTTACAATTATATACAATCATTTATTCTTTTTCCGGCTTTGAAGTTCACTGATTTACTTATGTAATGGTGTCATTAAAACCCATACATCATTTTTCACCATTAATCAGTTATTCATGAGTTTTATCTATCTTTGAAGTATGTTCATCAGGAAAAATGGCCTCAATTTGCATTTTAATTGACTGGTGTACAGCCTGATAATACAAATGGTGATTTCTGGTTAAGTGGGAGCTTATGTTTGGTAAGATTTCAATGATCTTTGTTTTACAGTTCTTCCTCTGATGTGACTTTTATAAATGTATACTAAAGTAAAAAGTAGGGGTTGCTATATGGTAATGGGCTTTTCAACAGCAGGATCACTGGGGTTGTCAGCTAAAATATAAGGGACCCTACTGAATTTGAATTTCAGTCACACAATTATTTTTCTTTAGCATAAATATTTCCCAAATATTCTATGCATATTTATATTCAAAATGATTGTTTCCTGATATTCAAATTTAATTGTGTGTTCTGTTTTTATTTACAAAATATGACAACCCTACACACATACAGTCAAAAAATTACATAATCTCTGCTATTAACAAAGGTTTCCTTGATTACCATGATTACTTTTTACACATGTTTTTGCTAATTTTGAAAGTAATGACTTCATCAGAATTAAACCTTACTGGATTTCTTTAACCATAAAATATAAATAACTTTATTGATATAATCTTGAATAAGCAATAATCTATATTGGTCAATACCAGGAAATTTGATTTGATTTGCATCTTGCTGTCAAGATAGTCAGGTTATATTCTTTATTGTGTAAAACTGTGTCACATTTACTATTTAATTTTATTTCTATCAGATACTATGTATAGAAAATTTTGCATAGCGTATGTCTTTAGCAAATGTTTGTTGAATTGATTCTACAACTTCCTTCTTTCTTGGGAGAATTAAAACCTAAGTATTCTTTCAACTAACTTGTATACCTACCCCAGAAGAAAAAGAAATTCCGGTAAATAAAGGTCATGAACATATTGTGCTCCAAAGCAGTCAGCAGGGCATAAACACTTGGACTTACACTTGGAGTCAAAGGAAGTGTATTAGTTTCCTACTGCTGATGTAACAACTTACGGACTTTTATTGGCTTAAACAACAGAAATTTATCTTCTTACAGTTCTGACATCAGAAGTGTGAAATGAGTCTTTTGGAGTTAAAATCAGCATGAGGGCGGGGCTGGTTGCTTCTGGAGGTTTCGGGAAGAATCCATTTCTTTGCCCTGTTCAGCTCATGGAATCGGCCTGCATTCCTCTGCTCAAGGCCCCGTCCTCATGGCACTCTGACTTTTTGCTTCCGTCCCCACATCTCCTTCCACTCACACTGGTCATCCTGTGTCCCTCTTATAAAAGCCCTTGTGATTAATTGGATTCTCTGGGTGAATCCAGAGCCACTTTCTTATTCTTCTGATTTATTTATAGTTTTACATGGACATGTGATTATTAGGTTTCCACTTTTTGCCTTCACAGAATTAAAAAGGCTTAAAATTTACCAACAGTAACAATGTTCTTCTGATTTTTTGATTCACCCGGAGAATCTAGATTAATTTTCCCATCTCTAGACCCTTACTTAACCATGTTAGGAAAATCTCTTTTACCACGTAAGATACCATGGTCACAGGTTCAGGGAATTAGGATGTGAATCTTTGAAGGCACGTGATTCAGCCTACCATTCAAAGGGACTGGCAAACTCAAACTCATTATAAACTTCTGCATCTGTATTCTAAATTCTTTACATGCACACCTTACTTTTATATCATGTTAGCATGTTTGTAAGTACTTTTCACTTGCATGAACTAACTCGAGGATTGGAACTACACGGTGGAGCCCACTGTAGGTATTGTTTTACTCCTTTTCACAAGCTTATTATCACAACAGCAAACAGTTCTTTGTGTGTTTACTATGCCCCAAGTATAATGTGGGGAATGTTTTATTTCCTTTAATTTTTGGAACCACCCTATGAGTTAGGTTCTGTTACTATTTTCATTTTTGGATGACATCGTGAAAGGTAGAGAGATTAAGTAAATTACCAACAAGAATTATTAAACACTTTTTCTTTTAGTGTTTACTCAGGCCTCATAGCACTTCATACGCATTATCACATTTGATCCTTTTAAAACTTCAGTGAGTAGATAACGTCACATTTGGAAGATGTTAAGTAATGTGCTCAAAGTCACAAAGCTTGTAAAAGTGACACAGCCAGGATGCAAACCTGGGTCTGGAGAAATCATGCATAATATTAGCCATTCCACGCCGTCGAGTAAGGGGGTGTCTATGGTGCATAGTTCATACGTAGCAGAACTGAAGCTATGATGAATAATGCCTGTCTTCTAAGGACTTGGTCTTTTCATTCCAAAGTCAACAGGATAACAGCCTATCTGGTATTCTAGTGTAGCCTGAGTCCTCCAAGATTCCAATTTTATCTGTGCAAGGTGAGGCTCAAGCAATGGTATGCTTTAAAAGCTGTCTGGGCAATTCTGATGTGCAACCCACTGTCACAGAGTACAGACTCTCACCTTCCATGAAGCTATGATCCATAGGGGAAAAGCCCCAGAAAATTAAAAAAGTTGCTCTGCAGGCAAATTGTGTGCCCTTGTCACTGGCCATCAGGGCTTGCTACATCCGACAGACTACAGGCAGGAGGTGACAGAGAGCCTGCAAGGATCTCTTAACCATGTTTTGCTAATGCTTCTGGAGACACGTGGCAGTGAATGGGGGCCTCTCAGAAGCCAAAATTTCATCTGCGTAATCATTAGTGATTCTGCTAAGAGAATGGCTAGAAAGTCCTCCAAACTGCGGATGCTTTCAGTGAGCTCACATTTTATAAAATCAAGAAAAAAAAAGAGAAACCTAATCAAGAATGTATTTAGAAGGGGAGCCCACACTTGTAAAAAGAGTTAGAACAGCCAATACATAGAATGTGCTACATGATGACAAGTCCGAAAAACAGAAAGCATTTTGGAGATGAGAGACTCAAGATTTTGTTGTTGTTGTTTTGTTGTTATTTTTTTTTTATTTTTTTTGAGGCAGAGTTTTACTCTGTTGCCCAGCCTAGAGTGCACTGGCCTCTGTCCAGCTCATAGCAACTTCAAACTCCTGGGTTCAAGCGATCCTTGTGCCTCAGCCTCTCAAGTCGCTGGGACTAGAGGCACCCACCACAATGTCTGACTAATTTTCTATTTTCAGTAGAGATCAGATCTCACTCTTGCTCAGGCTGGTCTCAAGCTTCTGACCTCAAGTGATACTAGGATTGCAGGCATGAGCCACTGCTCCCAATCTGAGAAGCAAGAATTTTACATAGCATAGACTGAGATATGTATTTTAAGTCTTTTTAGAAATCCACTAAAATTTGTACCTGTGCTTTCTTTATAATTTAGAATGATTTTCTCCAGTCTGTTGCCATGGTGCATCCCTATAATCCCAACACTCTGGGAAGCTGGTATAGGGGGATCTCCTGAGCTTAGGAGTTGGAGACCAGCCTGAGCAAGAGTGAGACCCCCATCTCTACTAAAAACACAAACATAAAAACTAGTTGGGCCTTGTTGTGGGTACCTGTAGTCCTAACAACTTGGAAGTCTGAGACAAAAGGATCGCTTGAGCCCGAATTTGAGGTTGCTGTGAGCTATGATGTTATAGCACTCCACAGAGGGTGACAAAGTGAGACTCTCTCAAAAAAAAAAAAAAAGAAAGAAAAAAGAATGATTCTCTGACCAGAGAAGATAGAACAAATACACATAATCAAGTCAGAATTTGAGAACAAGTTTAGAGAATCTAGTCTGTGCTCCCTCACTTCATAGCTCTGGAGCTGAAGTCTCTGGAGTATGTTATCCACTTGGGCAGTCAGCAGACTGCTTTTTGTTTTAAATGTATAAGGCCCTGTGCTGTGCTCTAGGGAAGGAGCACACTCCCTTCACTCCCCTTCTCCTCCCCTTCAGGGGCTTGGACTAGTGGCACTGAGTTGACACAGGAAATAGGGGCGCTGCCATCCCACTGGGGCAGCAGGGAGAAAACAGAAGGTAACAGCTGTGAACTTAAGACTGCAAAGTTGGTGTCAATCTCTGGCTGTCCCCCCAGGCCTGGTGAGACAAGCCGGCATTGTCCTCTCTAGCAGGTCAGTCCTGAATCCCATAGGTTTTTACAATTACAGGTGATATTGCAATGAAAACCTAGAGAACTCCAGGGGAAGTGTGTATTCAGCTTTTTTTTAAAATTACTAATTGAGTTTTTTCTAGGTTTGAAACAATTTGCCCCCACAAAAGCCTGAAGTCTTTGCGCCATTCTCTTCAAGCTATTTGCATTCTCCTTCCAGTAATATGTGACCTGTTTTTCCCCCATAGGAATGATTAGGATTTTCTTTTTATCCCTGTTGTTTTGAAATTTCACAAAGATATTATTCAGGGTTGTTCTTTTTCCATTCTTTGCCCTGTAGGAAATTTTATGCTTAAAATTCTCACCTTTCGGTTGGAGGGCTTGTCTAATCCTGTGTCTTTGGTGTCTCTCCCTGGATTTGCTCTGTTCCCTGTTTCTAGAACTCCTACCAAAAGAATTTTTGCCTCTGTTCCGACCTTACTCTTGTATCCTTTCCCTCATGTTTTCTCTCTTTGCCTTTTATTTTGTTCTCTGAGAGATGTCCTTAACTTTATCTTCCAGTTCTTCTATTGCCTGTTTATTTCTGCTGTCACAGTATTAATTTAGGGCTGGCTTTGTTCTCCAAATGCTCTCCTTTTCAATAAGGTCAGGTTCTTGTCTCCTGGAGGAGATATATATATATATTTCTCTTATAACTTTGAGAATTCACACACACACATTTCCTTCTGCTTCTTGAGTGTTCTTTGTCCCTGAAAGTTTCTTTCTTTTTTATGTTTCTTTGTTTTGTTCTTTCACATCTGGGGTTTTTAAAAAATGTTCAGTGATCCCACATGGTCCATTTCTATTTTAAAATGAGGCTCTGAAAGACTAATTCAGAAGCTCTGTGTGCCTGGGCAGTACTTTTTATATTACAAGTATCATGTAGGGATATTGTGACACAGGTCTATCTTTAAATTTTTTTTTTTTTTCTTTTTTGGATGGTCAGTGTCCTTAGAAAGGCATACGTGGCTGTCTGTGTACTTGGGAATGGAAAGGAGGACACGTTTCATAATGAAGACATTCAGTTACCCCCTTTTTTTTCAGCACAGGGAAAAGTGTGCCATCTGGTCCTGCCAAGATACTGCCCGATAAGCTTTGGCTATGCTGGAAATCTCTGTCCAGAGCCCTTCTAGTTCAATCAAAAAACCTCTAAGCCTTTACCATGGATTAAGTGAGACAGGAATTTTTTCCTTTTTGAAAAAGTTGCAGGACAGTGATATGTATGATTTGATACAAGTAAGTTTTTAAAAGTGTGCACACGTTCTATTTCCACATACCTTTTATATGCTTTGTGAAAGAAAATTTATGGGAGGCCATGGTTTTGGACTGAGCTCCTGCACTGGGCCCCAACAGACCAGACAAAACCAGAATGAGAGTTACTTGAGCTAGGTGCCACATAGGCTAAGCTGAACTGGACGCAGGCCAGTTTTCTAAAATAAGGACATTCACAGTGACCCCTAGAAAGGGGCAGGCATGATAAGGAAGGAAGTCCTGCTTTAACCCAAAGGAAAGTAGTTTTCTTTCCTTTTCTTTATTTCTTTCTGTCTTTTTTTTTTTTTTTGAGACAGAGTCTCACTTTTTCACCTTTGGTAGAGTGCCATGGCATCATAGCTCACAGCAACCTCAAACTCCTGGACTTAAGTGATCCTCTTGCTTCAGCCTCCCAAGAGGATGGGACTATAGGTACCCACCACAACCCCTGGCTATCTTTTTTTAAGAGATGGGGTCTTACTCTTGCTGAGGCTGCTCTTGAACTCCTGAGCTCAAGCAATCCACCTGCTTCAGCTTCCCAGGGTTCTAGGATTACAGACATGAGCCACCGCACCTGGCAGGGAAAGTATTTTCGCAGCAACCGATACTCTTTTTGTTCTTTGCTTCTGCCTTTGACAGTCTTTTCCTGTCTATAAAGGTCATCCTCTCTGCTCAGCTCATTAGAGCAACTTTCTATTTCATAGATGCAATGCTCCCAGATTCAATAAATCATTAATAAAAACCAACTAGATCATTAAACTCAATGTGTTGAAATTTGAGATTTTGATAGTTCACATAACAACATCTGGGAAGATGTCCACACACATAATACCTCGGACTATTACCAGGGATTATCTCTAGGAAATTGCCTGTGGGGAGAAGGAAATAAAAAAGGGATTTCTAATTTATAATTTTCCCTGTTTTCTACTTTCCTTCCAATGAGCATTTATAACTTTATAACAATTTCCAAAAACAGCTCCCAGTGTAATTCTGGTGCTCAGCTAAAATTGGAACGTCTGCTCACTGTCTATTGCTACGTTCCCGTCTCATCAGCGTATTGGAATTAAAACTATTATAGCAAAGGCTACGGCAGGGCCAAGTGAAAAGAATTCTGCATAAGTTTTCCGCAGGGGGGTTGTGAGAAAGTGGGCATTGCACAAAGGGAATGGTAAGCTTGGGTGTTTTCCCCCATTGAATGTATTTTTAGTATAAAAATGTCTATTTGTTTTATAGAGTACTGTGGACATCTGATAGACACTGATATTTATAACCACAGCTTATCTGCGATCCTAAGCAAGTATCATGTGTCCCCGAAAATAAGACCTACTCAAAGAATAAACCCTAGTAGGATTTCTATGCATTTGTTAAATATAAACCCTACCCCATCATAAGACCTAGTGATGCATTTCGGCACAGAGTGGTGAGGAAGACTGGAATACCTTTTATCTGCCACAGCTCCTTTCTCTGAGCCATTGGCACATGAGCAGGTATGTGTGTGGTAACCACCCTCACAGGCATCCTATGGTGCACGTGCGAACAGCTAGCGGAAAGGAGTTCACACATCACTAGCACCAGCCCCACCAACAAGGTCAGCTCCCCCTGTCAGGTTCCAGAAGAAGATGACTTAACTGTATTGGAGTAAATGACTTAACTGTATTTGAATAAATGTAGATTGTTGTATTATACTTAACGAAAATAAGACATCCCCTGAAAATAAGCTCTAATGTGTCCTCTTGAGAAAAAATAAATATAAGACAGTGTCTTATTTTCCGAGAAACATGGTAGATGAGACATGGTGCAATGTAACTGAATACATGATGAATACATGATGTCTTAAATGTATTCTCAAACTTAAAATACATCTGTGGAAAACCAGTGATACATAGTTTCTTTTTCACACACGCACAGAGACACACACACTGCAGAACACTAGTGAAAGCAAAGAAAAGCGCTAATTCCCTAACCATGTTAATACAACTTTAAAAAAAAATTCTTTACATTAGATTTTTTAAAAAAATACTTATGTAAAGTTCCTTAAGTTTTTGTCTAGTTTTTCTGATTCTAAAAACTAGCAATACATTTCACTTTTCTGTACAGGGACTTCTCTATAGATAAATTGCAACATGTTCGAAAGTATTTTTTCCATTAAATAAAAAAATATAGTACTATGTTTCCAAGTGTCTGCTGTTACTGTTTCCACCCACTAAAAAAACATTCCATTGCTACTCAAAAAATGTCACATTTTTTTTTTCCCAAAACATAGTCAGAAATTCCTGTGATCATCTTTTTTCTTTTTTAAAAAACTCTTTTCTATGCTAAGGCAAAAGGAAGTGAATGTGATGTGGTAGATCTTTAGCATTGGAACTAACTTTGGAGAAAAATAATTTTAAGTAAATACAAGAAACGAAGCATTTTATTTGTAACCACAGTTTTTAATCTTGTGTGAATCTTTTGTTTCTGGGTATGGGAAAGGTAAATAGAGCAGTTCCTCTTACAATTACGGGCCAGATTCCATTAAGTTTTCCTGCTTGCCCACACTGGCAAACAATGTCGTTTGTTGCTGTTCACTGTTAATTTTCAGTCTTCACACAAATCCACACAATTGTATTATTTGGCATTCCATATCCCTTTAAGCCTGGCCAACAGTTTTGTCTTGTATCACGATGCCCTGCAAACTGTGTAAAGTAATATGTCCGTGCTACACGTGGGTGGGGGAGCCTTTTTAAAAGGAATTACCTGAAAATGTTCCATAAGATCGTTCATTGTTTTTTCCTGGCTCCAGTCTGAACATCAGTGAGCAGCACACTAATTCCTAAGTTTGCGGTAGTCTGTGAATATGTGCTTTTGCTTTTGTAAGCCTGTAGCTTTACGCCACACCCTAGCCAGTCATTAGTAGCAAAGGCACACCTCTAAGAAGAATGCAGGAGGCTCTGTCACTTTGTCCTCCTTGTAAATCTTCCCATCAGGGCTAAGCAGAGGCTTAGCGCTCTGGGAGGCTGAGGTGGGAGGCGCCTTCGAGCTCAGGTGTTCTAGATCAGTCTGAGCAAGAGCGAGACCCTGGTCTCTACCGTTTCTAATGAATAGAAAAATTAGCCAGGCGTGGCGAAGCAAGCCTGGAGTCCCAGCTATGCAGAACAGGAAATCGCTCAAGCCCAGGAGTTTGAGGCTGCTGTGAGGGAGGCTGAGGCCGTGGCAGTCTAACCTGGGCCACAGAGTGAGACTCTGTCTCCAAATAAATAAACTAACAAACAAGTGAATAAACACTCTTACCGTTGAGTAAGGATGTGCTGCTTGTTTAAGCAATTAAAGCTATGATAAATAAATAATTTCTTGTTTGTTTTATTGCAAGAGCAGTTGTGGAACATGGCTGTAAATGTTCAAATAGAAGCAGTACATTTTCAAACACCTTCATTCATTTACTGAACTTGCCCTTCAAAGAGATTTTTATCTCAGTTTGTTCCCTAGGAACTAAGCTGAGGTCATTTAAGATGGCCAAGTGGAATGGTTTAAAACCACGTGTTTTGTTCTGTTTTTGGTAAATGTGCTACACAATTGTTCCTTTAACCCAAAGAAGACAGGCAGGATGTGTGCTGTTCCCCTGGGAAAGCACCCCAGGATTGAGGTGGCTCCCCCAGGCCTGCACAAAACCCGTGCCCTCTGCCTCTGGCAGACAGAGCCAGGCTCCTAGTTCTCCTCCAACACTTGATGGTTCCTCCCGAAAACCATTGTCACTTACGCACAGACACTTAGTGGGTGAAAGACACAGCTGTCTCAGAATGCAGTTCTCTGCCTTTGGGATCTATTTATGAGACGTCTACTGACTGGATGACTCAGCTGAGATTGGGAGTTTCTCCAGGATTTGCTCATGAACTAAACTGCTACTTTTCACCATGAAGTCATGCCTTTTTTTGATCACTGCTGGTGTATTATTTCCTTTAAACTAATTTTCCCACTCACTTTTTATTAGGAATTCAGTGTTTTTTTTTTATTCCTATACTTCCTTTCTGTTCCCACATGGTTCAAATGGAAACTATGAGTGAAGGACATCAAACAATTGTGCCAGCTTGCCCATGGAGTATGCTACTGTGTGCATCAGAGTGAAACATGGATCCAGAGTTTGATGGCCCCATCCTTCTTCCTTCACCAAGTCTCATCCCCAAGGCCTGGAACAATCAAGTCAGGTACAGGCTGGGAATTGTCTGGTTAGTGAAGGCAGAGCACTGAGCATTGGCCGCTACTTTGTATCAAGTGCCCCGTTTATAACTTTCTAGTGGCTTTTCACTCCATTTAGATTAAATTCAAATTCTTCCTCTTCCCTGGTCAGTGTGGTCAGAAAAGAAATCCAATCCAAGTAATAGAGGTGAAGCTGCAATTTCATAGACTCTGAGTGAAAATGGTGAGTGTGCCAGCCGGATGTCAGGTGCACCTAGGATTTCCATCTGAAACAAGGAAGAGGTACCTGCGAATGTCACAAGGAGGTCTGGGATGTGCCTAGGGCGTCAGTGCCCAGCAGAAGGAGGTGTCCCTCAGTGGACGGAGGCCTGAAGTGCCTCCATTCCCCTGATCTAGGAGTGGGGCTGTCAGTATCACCCTGGGTACTCAAGCGACCCGCATGAAGGACAGGGGTGTTTTGGAGGGGACACCAGACAGGCTAAAGGAGAGAAAACCCTGTTTCTCTTCTACTTAACTGTGTTTTGGAAGGCTTTTGGTGTTTATCTGTCTGGAATAGTTGAGGAAAGAAAAGAGAACACTCCTGATGCTAATTCAATAATCTTAGAGCTGGACTTGGAACAGGGTAATGACGGACCATTAAATCTGACCCTGAGAACTCTGGCAATCGATTCCAAAAATCAGTCAATTAACTAATAGCTGTGATACTTTCCCCTGAAAATCATAGAACACCCATCTCAAAAGATAAGGAGCTATTCTTACAGAATGAGCCCTCTGGAGGGGAGGATGACTCCAAGGTCATTAAGTCAGAAGACATCACTGAGGCAAAAATTTCGTCTTTCTCCTCAGAGCATGTGAGCCCCCTACTCCACCTCCCCGTGGTCACGAGCTAGCTGCAGCAGCTTCAAACATCATGTGCTCACACAAAAATACCCAGAGGCTGGATGGGCAGGGAAGAGCACACATCTTCTCACGTCCTGTTTTTAGAATCAGTCCCCTAAAGAGTCCCCCTCCTGTCTTCTGGGCTGGTGCTGCAATCTCTGGCCAGCAGAATGAATGACTGACTGAGCTTCATCCTCACCCCTAGCCAACACTGAGGAGGACTTGTCTCCCTGACTATTGAATATAACCCAAGGACTGGTGGAGCGACATGAGTGGGGGACAGTAGTGCCACAGTGGTTTTTGCAATTCTTCCATCTGCTAGGAAGAGTATCTCAATATTTTGGATAGAGACTAATCAGCACTGATATTCATTCAACAAATCTATGCATGGACGCTTTCTTTTAGCCAGGCACTGTAGTGCTAAGGTCCCAAAGTAGACAAAATAAGGACAGACCATTAAAATACCCAGCAATTAAGTCTTACACAGCCTGCCCAAACCTGGCTAGCTCCACATAATGAGCTTACTTTATTTTTACCATGTGTTACCAAATTTAGCTTGCTTCAGCAAAAAGGCTAACAATTTCCAAGTGAAAGATGGGTTTTTCTGCAGTAAAATAAACACCCTACCACAATAGTCTCCCTGCCCAAGCTGATAAATACTTCCAAGTGGAAACCCTAGTTAAAGAAAATAAACAGTATCATTGAAACTTAAAAAAGAAGATCATTATCCCTCCATGGATACTTAATTGCAATTGAATTGGATACTGTTTTGAGAGACAACTTTTCAATTAAGAATCACACTTGTTCCTTCCCTTCTTGCTCTGTGTGAAGACACGTGAAGGAGCCATGGAAAGTGCATTTACCAGAGTCGGAATTTTCGTGACTGTGACTGGGAAATACTGGGATTCGGTTCTTCAGTAAAAATGACGCAGTAAACTGCAGATGTCGCCATGAAGCTACTTACGCATCCTTCAATGTGGATTGACTCAGAGTTTGGGGGTGCCGATGATTAGGTTACATTGTTTGTGTTAGTTAGGTAAAGTCCCAGAGATGTGCTGTGGACCTTACCTTGTGCCTCTTAGCTGAGAGCTCACCAATCCCCATCCCTCCTTTCTCCTGTCGACCCTTCACCCCACCTGAATTTAATTAGCTTTTTTCTCTCACGTGATGAGAGATGTGGAATCAACCCAAATGCCCACCAACCCATGAATGGATTAATAAACTGTAGAATATGTGTGCCACAGAGTACTATTCAGTCATAAAAAGATGGAGACTTTACCTGTTTTTGTATTACTCAGAGTGTTTTCTTTTTCTCTCTCCTTCCTTCCTTCCTTCCTCCCTCCCTCCCTTCTTTCCTTCCTTTCTTTCTTTGACAGAGTCTCATTCAGTTACCTGGGGCAAAGTGCCATGGCATCATAGCTCACAGCAATGTCAAACTCTTGGGTTCAAGCAATTCTCTTGCCTCAGCCTCCCAAGCAGCTGGGACTGCAGGTGCCTGCCACCATGCCTGGCTAGTTTTTTCTATTTTTAATAGAGATGGTGTCACTCAGGCTGCTCTCCAACTCCTGAGCTCAAGTGATCCACCTGCCTCAGCCTCCCAGAGTGCAAGCCACCATGCCTGACCTTACTCAGAGTTTTTAAAATCTTTAAGTCATTCTTTTATTTCTTGGGATATTTTCTTTCAAATCAAAAAAATATAGTAATTGTGGAGAAAGCTGTAAATTAATCACATTTTTAAAACCAAGATAATTCTTTATGAGCTTATTTTTGTGAAATCCAAAAGCATTGAGGAAAGCTACTGTCATTTGCCTGTATTTGACAAAATGACAATGAACTGATCTAAAGCTGATCTTAGATGGACACTGTATTTTGCTTAACTTCTTTGTGATGACAAATTCTTAGAATTTGAAACTAGTATACCTCGAAACAGATTATCAACAAAACTGACTTGATTTGTTCTCTTTGCTGGTCTATTTTGAACACATCACTTTGTCTCCCTGGAAGATATATTGGTAAATACTAAAGCAATGTATTTGCCTGCCCTTTCCTCACAATGATGAGGAATACAGGGGATTCCAATCATTTCTACTCTACTGCTGAATACAGAGGTGACAAAGTGCAGCGTCTCCCAGCCCAGACGTGGTTCAGCTGGATCTCGAACTCAGATCTTTTGACTTTGATAATTTATTCTTTTTGAATAAGTGAATGTGCTTCTTACTAGAGGGAATGCTGATGCAAATAGAGCCACAGTGATTACATGGCTTTCTCTCTTCATTGTGTTTGCCTAGGAAGGTGATGAGAGAGCTCTCGGAACTCTCATATCTAGCTTTGATATGCAGAGTCTGATCTGAAGAAATTCAGAGCAGAATTGCGGTAGCATAAGAACAATTCTGAGTCAAAGATATTTTTAAAACCCAGCAGGCATGAAAAGCCATCTCTGACCTGCTGCCTTCTTTCTTCCCAAAAGCAGGACATAAAATTCTCCCATGGAAGATGCTCTCCTTCTACCAGGAGGAAAGTGACATTCTCACCATCAAGGCTGTGATTTGTACAAACAAGCCAGGTTACACTGATCCTTAACTTAGGAGCCACTTCTCCACCAACTAACGACCCTGCCCCAAGACCCATTGTGCGGTCCCATTTTCACAACTTCCTACTCTTTGTCCAGCTCAGTATTAAGATGACTCCTTTGAGTCTTCATTTCCTCATGAGGGCTTCTGCGTCTTGTGCAACTTCTATTAAGTACATACCCATACTTTCCTCCATCAATATGCTTTATGTCAGTTGAATTCTAGCCCCAGCCAAAACCCCTAAAGAGTAGTAGTAACATTTTGTCTCCCCCCCCACAGATCCTTTCTTTCTCTGGTGAAGGTATAAAAACTACCTTAGGATCTTACATCACGAAATGTCAAAACTGCAGGTGTTGGCATGGATGTGGAGAGAAAGGAACACTTTGACACTGCTGGTGGGACTGCAAACTAATGCAACCTTCTTGGAAGGAAGTATGGAGAACCCTCAAAGAACTCAAGCTAGATCTCCCATTTGATCCTGCAATCCCATTACTGGGCATCTGCCCAGAAGGAAAAAAATCCTTATATCATAAGGACACTTGCACTAGACTGTTTATTGCAGCTCAATTTACAATTGCCAAAATGCTCCCCAAACCAGGAATGGATTAACAGGCTATGGTATATGTATACCACGGAATACTATTCAGCCATTTTAAAAAATGGAGACTTTGTAGCCTTTGTATTAACCCAGGTGGAAGTGGAACACATTATTCTTGGTAAAGCATCACAAGAATGGAGAAGTGTGAATCCTATGTACTCAATTTTGATATGAGGACAATTAATGACATGGTGGGGGGGATGGGGGAAAGGAAGAACAGAGAGAGGGAAGGAGGGAGGGGATGGGGTCTCAGTATGTGATACACCTTTTGGGGGTAAGGCATAATTGTAAGAGGGACTTTATGTAACAAATGCAATCAGTGTAACCTGGTTTCTTGTACCCTCAATGAATCCCCAATAATTAAAAAAACAAAAACTACCTTAGGGTCTTAAAACATACCATGGCTGGACCTACAGCTGGATGACTTAAAGTCAAAAAAAGATATGCTCACCAGACACTAACACATTTTATTCCTTTTCTGTCTGGGAAATTGATTTTTCCTTCAGATGTTGTAATGACTTTAATTAAGAGAATTAAAAGGATAGTAGGCATGATACATGATGGTATAGAATTAGAATGTTCTTCAATGAGTTGGGAATGGGACATCTTGATTTTATGTATTTCATAAGGGCAAGAAGTGCTGAGTAAGTCCAAATACTGAACACACTGCCTTCTTTACAGCTGCTGCAGAAAGACGACCCCTTTGTATAATATGCACAGACCAACACTTGGGAACCTCCAGCAAGGAAGATGCCATCTGGTTTCTAAACCTACCTCTGCCACTAACTCTACCATAACCAGTTTTAGGAACAAATTTTCATGACCCCTCTATGTTTTTTATAATCCTCTCCCTTAACTAATTATGTGACTTTTTGAGTTATTTCCCAGTGATGGTGGCTTCTCTGCAGGTCAAGGGAGCTGAGATTCTGAGATTCTGATGGCAAGATTCGCCATCACCCACAACCTGCCCAACGCACAGAACCCCTCTTTGGTTACACCATGACCTGCCTCACAGCACAAGGCCCCTCCTTTAAAATCCCATGTTCTCCTTAGTGGGAGACTCCGACAAGATGTCTATCCTTTCTTCCTTGGCAATCCTCCTTGTTTCAATAATTGGACCATTGCACAGTGAGCGGCTAGACCTCGCTTACCCGCCTTGCAGCTTCAATGAACTGTGACCTTGCAGGGTTTTGTTTTGTTTTGGCCAGGGCCAGGTTTGAACCCACCACCTCCGGTATATGGGGCTGGCTCCCTACTCCTTGAGCCACAGGTGCCACCTGATGAACTGTGACCTTAAGGAGTGAATTCTCGCTGCATCTCAGGTGCTTCTTCAGTGCCTTCAGGACTGACTGGCGTTCCCTCCGGAGTTTCCAGCCATCTGTACCTGATATGACCAAGCCCTCGGCTTCTCCCAGCCAGTGGTTAAGCACTTTCTATGCACCACTCATTAGATGTGATTTGCTGATTTGTGCGCTACCTTCCTGCTGTGGACCGCAAAATGAGCTGTGACCCCACTCAAAATTCATGTTGAAGCCCCCCAATAAGTGTGGCTGTATTTGGAGTAAGGGAGTGATGAAGCTTAATTGAGTTCGTAAGGGTGGAGCGCTGATTGGATAGGATTAATTCTTGGATGAGAAGAGACTCTGGAGAGCTCACTCTCCTGGTGAAGGAGGGTCAGGACATAGGCAAGTTAGCTGCAGAATTTGAAGAGAATAAAGGGATTCTAAATAGAAAGACAGCTGGTGTGAGCCTGAACCTCAGACCTCAGGATGGTGACAGGAGTCCCCAGGAGTCCCCTTTGCCTCTGGAGATGCCAAACACAAAACCATAAGCAATGTGTAAATGCAGGAAGAACAGAGAGGAAAGGAGGGTGGCGTGGGATCTCGGTGGGTGCCACACCTTTGGGGGAAGACACAATTGCAAGGGGGACTTTACCTAACAAATGCAATCAGAGTAACTTGGCTTCTTGTACCCTCAATGAATCCCCAACAATAAAAAGAAAAAGAAAGAAAAAAAATTTGTAAATCCAGGTTCTCAACTTCAGGCTCACCAGCTTTGAACCATAAAGTTCTCTTGATTCTGCGGGCTCCAGATTTTTACACGGCTTTAACTTCATGCAACGTCCACTGGCTACTGTGTAAAAATAAAGCCAGGGAATATCAGCATTTTCCTCTATTGACAGGTAGACTTCAACTGAGTCACTTGTCCATGGTGCAAGTGGACAAAGGTCTTCAGCTTTTGGACTCATTCTCTGCATGTGTAAATAGCAGGTAATAACAACCTCCTCACAGCATCGTGGAGATTAAGTGAGGTATTAAAAGTTTTATCTGGCCTGTATTCTCACTCTAAGTCATAGCTATTATTAAAAATAAGCTTTTCCAAAATGGAAATTATTTTTGTGAGTTTAATAATAATTCCATAGTCTTCTAGAAATTCTAATACCTCACCGAGGAACTGAATATATTTCATCTACTCACTGTGCTATTATGATTGAGCAATTCACACATCAATCCGCCATCTAGAAATTGCAAGAAATTTATGATTGTAAAAGAAATAGCCTTTAAAGTATCCAAAATAAGTCTTTCTCAGCTGTTGGCACAACAGTTGGTATATTTATGTCTTTAAACCAAAACTTAATTAGACTCAGTTACTGCAAGTAGAAGTAACATGTCCTTAGTAATTCCTAGAAGTAGCAACCACAATACTAAAAACTAATTAACATGAATAGATAGAAAAAGGAAAGGTTTTCTTCCTTTTCATGGCTAAGTTATATCTTGTCTGGTGAATAAGATCTGGTGAGTTTGATCTATAAACTATTCAATCTGACCAAGAAGTTATTCTTTGGCTTTACCCACTTGGAAAAGTTTTCACTTTAACCTTTTATAGAAACCTCTGTATATTCTATAAATAGGGCTCGAACATGTTATTTAAATAGATAATGTACCCTGGTATTTACTGACTAAGGATGGAGGAGGAGACTAAACCACATGAGGGCTGTTGTGGAAAAAACATTGCAAACATTGGCCTGCTGTGGGAACTCGTGCCTGTGATCCTAGCATGAGGCTGGAGTCTGGGGTGGGAAGATTCCTGACCTCAGGAGTTTGAGGTCAGCATGATCAAGAGCAAGAGCAAGACCCTATTTCTCCTGAAAATAGAGTTAATTAACCAAGCGTTAATGGTGGGCACTTGAAGGCCCACCTGCTCCAAAGACTGAAGCAAGAGGATTGCTTGAACCCCAAGAATCTGAGGTTGCTGTGAGCCAGCTGAGGCCATGGCACTCTAGCCAGGGAAACAGAGTGAGATTCTGTCTTTCAAAAAGAAAAAAAAAGGAAACATTACCTTTCAATCTGAAATCAGGTGCCTTCTCAGACCAATAACTATATTCAAAGATGGCATTTAAAAAAAGGAACACAGGGGAGGGGGAGGGTGAGAGGAGGGAGAGTATTTGGTGCACCTCACCTACTGTGCACAATGCAATGGTACATTTCACTATTTGTATTAAATCTATTTAATACAAATATCTGGCCACAACAAACAAATGAGGTGATGGTTCTGTAATCAGTTTGATGTACGCCTTCCACCTTGTATATCAAATCAGCACGTTGTACCCCATAAATGTACACAGTCACGATTCAATAAAATAAATAAATAAATTTGTAGTAACAAAGAAAAAAGAAGGAACACACATAGGGGAATAGAGCTAAAATCCAAGCATTTACTCAACTCTAGGTTCCATTGGGACAGGGGCAATAACTGATTTATTTCTGCATAGCTTTTTTTCTTTTTTTGAGACAGAACATTGACCTGGGGAGAGTGTAGTGGCATCATTATTATTCACAGCACCCTCAAACTCCTGGGCTTGAGCAATTCTCCTGCCTCTGCCTCCCATGTAGCTGGGACTACAGGTGCATCCCAACACACTTAGCTAATTTTTCTATTGTTTGTAGAGGCAGGGTCTTGCTCTTCCTCAGACTGGTCTGGAACACTCCTGAAGTGATCCTCCTGCCTCAGCCTCCCAGAGTGTTGGAATTATAGGCATGAGCCACCGTACCCAGGCTTGTCTTTGTATATCTTTGAAAAGATGCTTTGTAGGGCAGCACCTGTGGCTCAGTGAGTAGGGCGCTGGCCCCACATACCAAGGGTGGTAGGTTTAAACCCAGCCCTGGCCAAACTGCCAAAAAAAATAGCCAGGCATTGTGATGGGCACCTATAGTCCCAGCTACTCAGGAGGCTGAGGCAAGAGAATCACTTAAGCCCAAGAGCTGGAGGTTGCTGTGAGCTGTGATGCCACAGCACTCTACCAAGGATGACAAAGTGAGACTCTGTCTTTAGAAAAAAAAAAGATGTTTTGTGAATGGATGAACTAAGAAATATTTAATAATTGTTATTTTACATATACAAAATAGTTAAAATCTGGACATGCAGATGTAGCACAAAAATATTTTCACAAGTGAAACTAGCATCATTAAAACAATATTCTTCATAAAATAGTATTTCTTGCTATGTTAAAAAGAAGCACCATTTTATGAAGAATATTCATTAAATATTCTTCATATTCTTGCATATTTTTCTATTACCATAAAGATTTAAATTATTATTTTTAATAAATGGATATGTGAAATTAAAGGATATAATTATTGATATTAATACTACTTTGTGCTTTATAATATGTAGAGTAGTTACGAGCTCTTTGAGTCCAATCTCACATATAGTTTTATTTTGCCTTCAACAGTATGATGCAAACCTGCTTAAAATTGAAACAGGGAAGGTGTTACCTCAATGCGTATCAGATATTTCTCCAACTCTGTGGTCTCATTTAAACACATGCATTTCAATGCACATACTGTGTTGTAACAAGTTATATAGAGTTTATTTGGCTTCATTAACATTGCATATGTCTCATTAATTATTAAAATTTCAATATAGCTTTGAATCTCTACTGATACAACAATTCAAGTTACGTATCTGTGATTAATGATATTGGTACAATTCCCTTGATAGTTAAACTGAGCTTTGCTCTTCACAAATAACTAAACATAACCAGTATAATAATACACCTTGAATGGAGCTTATCTTCAAGCATGGTTGAAGTTCAGTAAGAGATGAGATTGAAGAAAGAATTTACAGCCAAATTTTAGATCCCGTGGGATAGAGAAAAACTCACATCAATTGAGAGTCATGTTTTATAGATTTGTAGGGAAATGGAGACAGTTGCCAGAGGCCCAATCCTTAGAAATATTTTATTATTATATCCGAGCTGGAATCACTGACCATTTTGAAAACCTGAAAAAAAGATGGGCTTTAAATTAAACATTTTGGAGAATAAAGAATTGACCATTAGCCAAAAGTTTGGGATAGGTTTCTCATTCAAGAGAGGAAACATATGCTAGTCTTTTGGGATATTCTCTTAGGCTTTATCTAGAATGGAATGCCAGTCTGTGACACAAAGAAATAAAAATAGACCATCACAGCTTCAGTTGGATGGAGCACTGATGCCAGGGAGGAGTTGCCTCCAGTTTTAAAGTAGTCGTAACATGTTCAAATTGTGTAACTGTGTGTGACATGTGACAGGGTTGTGGGGGCGGCTCCTGAGCCGTCGCCTCTCAGCTGCGGACCACCTTTTGTACAGCTTTGGTGACATGGGAACCGAGTCTCCATGAACCACATGTCTGCTTTGCCGCTGGCTCCCTGCCATCCTGTCCATGGGAAGGTTTGAAGGGAAGCCCCAAGGCTGGGGGATGGCTGAAGGGCTTTGTTTCTCCTATGTTGCCGTGAGCAGCAGCCCAGCCGTCCCCCTGCACTCCAGTAAACGAAACTGCTTACTGTGGCTTTTCCAGCCCTAGAACTACACTAGGCATCCGTCCTCATGAGATCCAACCTCAGCTGGTTAGAATTTTACAAAGGACCATATTTATTTAGAAGGTCAAATAGCTTTAGAATTAGGTTAGAATTTTCCAAAGGACTGTATTCATTTACAAAGACGAATAGCTAAAATTTTTAATAGTCTATGAAGAGGGAGGTAACATGAAAGTACTCTAAAAATTGGCTGAATCCAACAGTTTTTTTAAGTCCTTGTAAGTTTGCTATGTTTATAGCTATTCATTTCGGTTACTGAGGGCAAGAGACAAATAGCATGGATAAAACACATAAGTGTTAAGCTAGTAGCTTATGCGTTGTAGGCAAAATTCATAGGATTATTAAAGAATAAAGTAAAATAAAACTGCTGGTGGGCAGCGCCTGTGGCTCAGTGAGTAGGGTGCTGGCCCCATATACCCAGCGAGGGTGGTGGGTTCAAACGCGGCCCTGGCTGAACTGCAACCAAAAATAGCCGGGCATTGTGGTGGGTGCCTGTAGTCCCAGCTACTCGGGAGGCTGAGGCAAGAGAATCGCTTAAGCCCAGGAGTTGGAGGTTGCTGTGAGCTGTGTGACGTCACGGCTCTCTACCAAGGGCCACAAAGTGAGACTGTCTCTACAAAAAAAAAAAAAAAAAAAATGCTGGTAAGGAGGGAATACTGTATTTTCCATTTTTAAAAATTATAGCCTTCATCGTGGGTGTGAAGTGATATCCCATTGTGGTTTCGATTTATACTTCCCTAAGTACTAATGAGGTTGCACAGTTTTTCATCTGTTTCTTAGTCATTTGTGTATGTTTCTTTCTTTCTTTTTTTTTTTTTTTGAGACAGAGACTCACTTTGTTGCCCTCAGTAGAGTGCTGTAGAGTCATAGCTCACAGCAACCTCAAACTCTTGGGCTCAAGCATTTCTCTTGCATCAGCCTTCTGAGTAGCTGGGACTACAGGCAGCTGCCACAATGCCCAGCTATTTTTAAAGAGCTCTCACTCTGCCTCAGGCTGGTCTTGAACTCATGAGACTCCACCTACCTTGGCTTCCCAGAGTGCTAGGATTACAGGCGTGAGCCACTGTGTCCAGCCCTGTGTATCTTCTTTTGAAAAGGATCTTCCATTAAAATCTGTTACCACTTTTCAATTGGTTTATTCTTATTGCTGAGTTGTAACAATTCCTTTTATAGATTGTAGATACTAGACCTTTATTTAATTCAAAAATATTTTCTTCCATTCTATGGGGTGACATTTCTTTTTTCTTTTTCTTTCTTTTTTTTTTTTTTTTTGAGACAGAGCCTCAAGCTATCCCCCTGGGTAGAGTACCATGGCATCACAGCTCACAGCAACCTCCAACTCCTGGGCTCAAGTGAGTCTCTTGCCTCAGCCTCCCAAGTAGCTGGGACCACAGGCGCCCAACACAATGCCTGGCTATTTTTTGGTTGCAGCCGTCATTGTTGTTTGGCGGCCCGGGCTGGGGATTCGAACCCGCCACCTTAGGTGTATGTGGCTGACGCCTTAGCTGCTTGAGCCACGGGCGCTGAGCCGACATTTCTTTTTTCTTTTTTGAAACAGATTCTCACTGTGTTGCCCCAGGCTGCAGTGCTGCGGTGTGGTGTCAGCCTAGCTCACAGCAGCCTCAAACCCCTGGGCTTAAGCAATCCTCCTGCCTCAGCCTTCAGAGTCACTGGGAACATAGGCACCTGGCACCATAATCAGCTAAATTTTTGTGTTAGGGAGAGAGAGGCTCTCATTTTTACTTAGGCTAGTCTTGAACTTCTGAGCTCAAGTGATCCTCCTGCCCTAGTTTCCTAGATTGCTAGGATTATAAGTATGAGCCACCGTTCCTGGCCTTGATATTTTATTTCTTCATGGTGTCCTTTGACACATGGAAGTTTTAAATTTTTATGAAGTCCAACTTTTTTTTTCCTCTTTCTTTGTCCTTCCCTCCTTCCCTCCCTCCCTGCCTTCCTTCCATCCTTCTGTGCATTTGGTGTCATATCAAGAAAACTGTTGCTTATTCCAAGACTGTAAAGATACAGACCTATGTTGTCTTCCAAAAGGCAGGCCATGATGGCTCACACCTATAATCTTAGCGTTATGGGAGGCCGAAGCAAGTGGATTGCCTGAGCTCACAGGTTTGAGACCAGCCTGAGCAAAAGTGAGACCCCCATCTCTAAAAATACCCAGGCTATAGTCCCAACTGCTCAGGAGGCTGAGGCAGAGGCAAGAGGATTGCTTGAGTCCCAGAGTTTGAGGTTGCTGTGAGCTATGATGCCACCGCATTCTATTGGGGGCTACAAAGTAAGACTCTGTCTCAAAAATATAAATAAATATAATGAAAGCTTTACAGTTTTAGTTGTTAAGTTTGGCTCTTTGACCCTTACTGAGTTAATTTTTGTGTATGAAGTGAGATTTGGGCTGGCTTCGTTCTTTCTTTGCCCATGGATATCTAGTTGCTTTAACATTATTTTTTGAAAATGTTAATTTTATTCCCCACTGAATGGTCCTGGCACCCTGTCAAAAATCAACTGAAGATATATTTACAGATTGACTTCCAGACCCTCAGCATTACTTGATTAATTTTTCTTAGTCTATTCCTTATACCAGTACCAGACTGTCTCAATTACTATAGCTTTGTAATAGGTTCTAAAATTAGAAGTGGGAATTCTCCAACTTTGTTGTTCTATTTTGACATAGTTTTAGCTATTATGTTTCTCTTGTGTTTCATATGAACTTTAGGATCACCTTTTTCTATTTCTGTACAAAGGCAGTTAGAATTTTGATAGAGGCTGGGCATGTTGGCTCATGCCTATAACTTTAGCTCTCTGGGGGGCTGAGGCAGGTGGATCACCTGAACTCAGTTTGAGGCCAGCCTGAGCAAGAGCCAGACTGCATCTCTACTAAAAACAGAAAAACTAGCCAGGCATTGTGGCGGGTGCCTGTAATTCCAGCTACTCAGGAGACTGAGGCAGGAGGATCCCTTGAGCCCAAGAGCTTAAGGGCAACAGAGTGAGACTTTATCTCCAAAAAGCCAAACAAACAAATAAACAAAAAAAGAAGTTTGATAGAGATTGCCTTGAATCTGCAAATCAATTTGGGAGTATTGCCATCTTAACACTATCTAGTGTTCCAATCCATGACAAAAGATGTCTTTCCATTTATGTCTTTTTTTTTTTTTTTTGAGACAGAGTCTCACTGTGTCACCCTCAGTAGACTCCCAAGTAGTTGGGACTAACAGACACCTACCACAATGCCTGGCTATATTTTGGTTGTAGTTGTCATTGTTGTTCAGCAGGCTTGGGTTGGGTTCAAACCTGTCAGGTATAGTATATGTGGCTGGTGCTCTAGCCGCTGAGCTATAGGTGTCGAGCCTATTGATGTCTTTTAAATATTTAAATGTAGGTCTTCTAAAATTTCCTTGAATGATCTTTTGTAATTTTCAGAGTACAAGTCATACCTTTACTTTGTTAAATATATTCCTAAATATTTTATTCTTTTTGATGTTATTGTAAATAATTTTTGTAAATGATTTTTATTTTTCATGGGGTAAACAATTCAAATTCTGTTTGTGGCACACAAACAGGTCTTTGTTAGGGTGGCCTACCTGTCATGTCCCCTATCTCCTGACCATTTCATGGTTATAAGAAAATACAAACCAGATTCTCTTGTGTTTGTTACCCACATGTTCTGAAAGAGGCAGATTTATAGCTGTGTACAGAAAAATGATTTCTTTATAGAATGTTCTGAAACACCTGTAAAACTTGTCTCTTGCCATCACCAAGGAAAGCCTTGGAGCCAATGCTGGGGAGAGAGTGGTGCCTGTTCCTCTGATGCCACAGCTCTCTGGCTAATTGGACTAGATCTTTGCTGTTCACTATTGCTTCCTGCTGGAAGACTATGCCTTACAATTTAATTAGTTGATAATTCTAATCTACTAACTTAACTAGCATTTCTTTTGCACATTATGCCACTTGGCACAACATTTTGAGACTTAACAGAAAAGTGCATGGTTTCTGGGCAGTTTGCCTTAATTTACTGAACCACTATGGTACCTTCGTATTTGAATTAATTATTTTGTTCTTTGGTATTGCAAGGTTTTCAGCCAAACCTATTGATGTGCGCTCATTAAGACCAGTTGTCTACAAAGCACCTGCTTTCCTGTGAAAGGATCTTATTACTAAAACATCGCTCGTTCTTGCCAAGAGAGGGGTTTAAATTTCTTTGGCTGGCTCACTGCTTTATCAAACTGCCTGTTTGGTTTCTGTAGTCTTTGTGCATAGCCCAAATTTCTTCCTTCTTCTTTTGTTCTGGAAAGGTCCTGCTGTGAGTTGCTCTCCATTCTCCCTCCTGGAGGCCAGATCGCACTGTGCCCAGCCCTGCATCTAGATTAGGCTGTGATATGAACACAATGGTTCCAGTTCCTGCCACCATCTCAGGGGAGTCGCTGGGTCCAAGGACATCTAAAAAGTTACAGGCGCTTCTACCCCTCCACAGAGCGCTGTGGGCAAACACTGCAGCCTTCTGCTTCTATTCCTGTCTCCCTCCTCTCTTCTTTATGAAAGAACCCCACTGGAAACATTAAAGCAGGGCCAGCCAAGTCAGAGGTTGGGATACAGTCCCTCCCTTTGTCTGAAGGACAGCTGGTTCCAGCAGCTTTCAGAAACGGAAATTCTCCCACGGGGCAAGTCACCTGAAACTTAAAATACCTCAGTGAAAAGAAGGAGCAGAATTTCCTAACCCTGCCTCTAACTAACCTGTGATCTTGGGCTTTAAGCCACATTTCTTCAAATCTCAGTTTCTGCGCCTGACAAAGGTGAGAGTGGACTAGTTCCGCTTCTTTATTTTCTGCAGGTTGATAAATGCTTGGGGAATGTGATGAAAGCCATGAACTTTCTCCTTAGCAAAGTGCACACATACAAGTATATAAAAAGAATTATAAAGAAGTTGGGTGAACTCACACCTTGGAGTTCCATGCCCACTGAGAGAAAATCAAAAATAAACAAGCAAACAAAACCATATACACAATCTCTAAGTTCATTTCAAAGTCTCATATTCTGCAATCCCCTTCTCCCTATCAAGGCTCCGGACCTGACTAGGAACATCCTCAGTGCCAGTCTGTCCCTCCTGCGTCATGTCTGTGCTGCTGTCAAACGTTGTTTTCCCATTAGTTAATTGTAAAAGGTCACCTTTGGGCGAAACCATGAAGCTATAATGAGATACTGCAAGGTCTTAGTATGAGCCATTACCTTTTTCTTTTCTTTTTTTCCCCTGGAGACACAGATTTAAGTTGCCTTGAATATATGTTTCTTTTTTAACTTTGAAATTTAGAGACCGGCTTATCTTAACAGTTCAAGTCCTGGCTTTCAATTATTTGGGGTGTAATTCTTTGAGGGGTAGTCACCTGCTTTCCACGTGGCTGCACTATTTTATATCCCTGCCACCAGTGCACAAGGGGCCTGTCCTGTCCACATCTTTGCCAATACCTGTTGTCTCCTCGCCTTTGGTTTTTGGTTATTTTGGTGCTGGACATCCTGACACTGTAAAGAGGCATCTCGTATGGCTTTGGTCTGCATTTTCCCAGGGACTAGTTACATTGAGCATCTTTCCATGTGCTTATTTGCCATTTGTACGTCATCTTTGGAGAGATGTCTTTTCAAGTTCTTTCTTTTTAATAGACACATTCACAGTTTGCTATGTACTCGGGGTTCATGTCCCCCACAAGTCCAGATGTCCGATCCCCCAGCATGACAGTTTTTGGATGTAGGGACGTTGGAAAGTAAACAGGTCGTGCAGGTGGAGTGCTCGGCAGAGGGGTTAGTGTCCTCATAGGAAGAGACACAAGAGAGATGACTGCCCTCTGCTCCCCTGCCTGGGAGGGAAGCAGGAGAACAGCTGTCTGCAGACCAGGGAGAGGAATCTCCCCAGAACCTGGCCGTGCTGCCACCCTGACCTCAGACTTCAACTCTAGAACAGGGAGAAGCAAATGTTCGTTGCTTACGCCTCCAGCTTTATGGCAGTTTGTTTTCTTTTTCTTGGAGGTCACGTCTCACTGGAATCATAGATCTGGCTATAATAGTGAGATTATGCAACTTTACACATTGAAGAAACATCTAAACATGGCAGCAACATTACCTTGACGATACACTGCACTCTTCATCCTGAACTTTCCATCTTGCTAGTTAAATCTGACAGTTTGGAAATCAAAGTATACACTTACCTCATTTTACCAAATAGAATGTACTTAAGAGTTAAATGGCTGGGTGCTGTGGTCACGCCTATAATCCTAGTACCCTGGGAGGCCCACACTGGTGGATCCCTTGAGCTCAGGAGTTCATAACTAGCCTGAGTAAGAATGAGACCCCATCTCTAAAAATAGCTGGGCATTGTGGTGGGGGGCCTGTAATCTCAGCTACTTGGGAGGCTGAGGCAAGAGAATCACATGAGCCCAAGAATTTGAGGTTGCTGTGAGCTGTGACGCCAACGCATACTACCAAGAGTGACAAAGTGAGATTCTGTCTCAAAAAAAAAAAAAAAACAAAAAACACTCCCCCAAAACCAGAGTTAAATGATAGAGTGGAAAGTTATCTGAACTGGAAGGAAAAAGGGAAGTGAGACAAAAACTTCTTGCATTTTCTGAGTAACATAGATAACCAGGAATGATGCTGTAAGGTCCATGGAAAGGTCACCTGACTGACTTATCATGTCAGAAGAGCTGTGTCTAAACGTCACCCAGATGTGGAAAATAATGCTGTCACAGATTCCCAGGAAAGGATGTTGATTTTCTTTAGCAAACTGTTTTAGTATCATTACTAAATAAATTCTATTGCTTTTCTTTTTGTAATACCCAATTGAGATATAATTCAGATACGTCTCCATTGAAGAAGTATCTATTCAAATCATTTATCCATTTTTTTTAAAATCTAAAACTTTTTCTTCAAAAACAAAAATAAAACTTTTCCTTCTTTCTGGGAGGATCTGATAACAAATGTCTCTCATCAGCATCTTGCCCCACTCTTGAATTTGTCCATTTTTAAATTGGGTTATTTATCTTTTTATTTTTGGGTTGTAAGAGTTCTTTATATATTCTGGAAGGATAATTGGCTTTTATTAGATATATGATTGGCAAATCAGTCTTCCCATTTTGTGGATTGCTTTTTAATTTTCTTTTCTTTTCTTTCTTTTTCTTTTTTTTTTTTTTTGAGATGGAGCCTCAAGCCATCCCCCTGGGTAGACTGCCATGGCATCACGCTCACAACAACCTCCAACTCCTGGGCTCAAGCGAGTCTCCTGCCTCAGCCTCCCAAGTAGCTGGGACTACAGGTGCCTGCCACAACACCTGGCCATTTTTTGGTTGCAGCCATCATTGTTGTTTGGCGGGCCCAGGCTGGGAATTGGAACCCACCACCTTAGGTGTATGTGGCTGGCGCCTTAGCTGCTTGAGCCACAGGCACCGAGCCTTAATTTTCTTGATGATAACCTTACAAATACAAAAGTTTTTAGTTTTGATGATATCTAGTTTACCTATATATTTTTTTGCTTGTGGTTTTGCTGTCATAGCTATTAAATTATGCCTGTGTTTTTTTGTAAGAATTTTGTAGTTTAGCTCTTGTGTTGAGGTCTTTGATCAACATTGAATTAGTTTTGTTTATGATGTATTTGGAGATATAGATCCAAAGACATTCTTTTGCATGTGTAAATTCAGTTGTCCCATTTGTTGAAAAGACTATTTCCTCCTCTCTCCCCAAGAATTGTCTTGGGCCACTGGTTGATCAGTTGGTCATAAACATGAGTGTTTATTTCTGAACTTCCAGTTCTATTCCATTGGTCTGTGTCTGTTTTTACACAAATACCACACAAGTTTGAATACTGTAGCTCTGTAATACATTTTGAAGTTAGGAAGTGTAAATCCTCTGATTTTGTTCCTTCTCTAGGCTATTTTGGCCAGTCTAATTCCTTTGATTTCCATAGGAATATTAGAACAAGCATGTCAATTTATACCAGAATGGCAGCCGGGTATTTGATAGAGATCGCTGTGAAACCATAGTTCAATTTGGGGGTTGTTATCATCTTAACAATATTAAATCTTCCAATTCATGACACAAGATGTCTTTCTATGTATTTAAGTGTTCTATAATTTCTTTCAATGATGCCTTGTAGTTTTCAGTGTAGAGGGCTTTCATTTATTGTGTTGAATTTATTCCTAAGCATTTTATTCTTTTTGACATTATTGTAAATGGAATTATTTTCTTAACTTGACTTTTGGATTGTTCACTGCTAGTGTATGGGAATAGTATTGATTTTGTATATTGTTCTTATATTCTGAGACCTTGCTGAAGTCTTTACTTCACCCTAGAGTTTTGTTGTGGATTCCTTAGGATTTTTTGTATGTAAGTTCCTGCCAACTATAATAGTTTCCTTCTAATCTGGATGACTTTTTTATTTCCTTATCTTTCTTAATTACCGTGTATAAGACTTTCAGTACAATGTTGAATAGATGGGCTGCAAACAGACCTCCTTGTCTCCCCTTCTCCAAGACCCCTATTTATTAAATTATGCAAAAGAAAGCAGAACTCCAATCCATATTGCTCTGCTATTTGAGACAGAATATGACTATTTCTTGTTTCAATCCTACCACTTTAAAATGGCATAAAATATTCATTAGCTTTCTATTTTGGTGTTGGGAAGATAAATTAGAATTTGATCATTCCCCTTAAAAATTAAATACTATGTGAATTCACAGGACTAAGTTACAGAGAATGATTAGAAGAATTCATAAGTGAGGAATGAAATCTTGGGTCCCAATCATTTTTTCCTTCTTATATATGAATAAATCATGACTTTTATGCTTAAATAGGGCAGGTTGGAGTTCAGGTAACTTTCCTGAAAGACACACAGAATTCACGTCTCCCTGGGGACAAAAAATAAATTCCACACTTGTACTGGTTTGAGTTCCTTTGTTAGGGATCCTGCTTGCTTGCTCTTTTTAAAAATGTTGTTTTCATAAATGAATCAGGATCTCCATTAATGTGAAAGTAGACTGTAAAAGGTTTTCCTCCTTGGGCCAATAATTTATTCCCTTAAAAGATTAGAAAAATAAGGTCAGACCACTCCCTTCTCTTTTTAGTGTGCTGGAAATACTGCCTGGATATGGCTGCACAAATAAATGGTTGTAAGGTTGTGGGCACCTCTGCTTTTTAAATGTACATCACTGAGGTAGCAAGGTAGTTTCTACCTTCCAGTTGTACTGAGAGACTTAACAAGGCATTTGATTCCTAGACAGGGGAGAAACCCCTAAGTTTGATAGATACTCAAACAGAGATACTATTTGTAATTAACTACCAACTGTGAGACTAGGAATAAAGACTTTCTCTAAATTATCTTCATTGGTCCACAAACCTTTCTATTTGTAGGTACTACTAGTAATCCCAATGTTTACTTATGGAACCTGAGGCTTAGAAGGTATAGAAATATCATTAATTCTCCCCTTCCCAGTAATCTTTTCACTCATTTCTGCTAATAACACACCTTTTCATGGTGGAAGTCTTTTGCCCCTGTCCCTGTAGCTAGCTTATTCTGTCCTGCTTTTCAGAGAGTATGAACAAGTAACTTAGGTAATCTCCAAGGAACTTAGGTAATTCTGATTAGAGTCCTTATCATAAATTTTATGTCTAGACCTTGTGAAAACAACTTTCTTTTCCTTCTAGATGTTTACATGGGAAGATGACAGCCTGGCCCGTAATCCTCTCTTCCCCTACATCTTGAAGGAATCCCACCTGTAATAAAAGAGAATGAGGAAAAGACATTGGGAGAGCAAAGCCTAGACACCAGGGGCATTTCTGAAGTGCGATAATAAATACACATTTTTGCTTATTAGAGTAAGAGTTTGTCATCTGCAACCAGGACAGTAATTAGCTTGCTCACAATTATGCAGTTTAGGAGGCTGCAAAGCTGATTATCTAGCCATGGTTTTCTAGCTCCACAGTTTGTGCTCTATGCAATATTTTAGCCTATGTAAGTGAGACAAATATTTTATGTTGGTCCAGTTTTAACAGAAAGAATGGGTATGAAAAGCATGAGATCAGAAGTTACAGACCTAATATAAATAACCCCCAATACTAAAACTCATGTTTAAAGTGTGAAAAACAAAAATGTGTATCTTTTACAAGAGGAAAGAAAGCACTTCATTTTCCCTCCGAATAAATCACTGCAGATAGTAATGTGAGTTCTTAGGACAGTTACTATTTCCTGTGACTTTGAAAATATCTTATCTCAGTAACCTGAAATAGCACACTGAGGCAATGACTGCCAGTGACTTACTGGCGTGACTGAGGTTGAAGATGATTTGGATTTAAGTGGGGAGAATAGAATTTGACAGAATCAGCAGATAATTAGATAGAAGAATTTGACCCGAGTCTCTGGGTCCATGTGTTTTCCATAGATTATGTGGCTTGAGATCATAGCAGATCTCAGCCTAAAACATTTCCACTCTTTACCCATTTCGTGGCTATTATTTGCCTTTATGTAAAATTCAACATGTTTTATCACCTCTTACTGCAGGTACATCCCCAGCCTCTCATCATCTAAGCCTGTTCATATTAGAAATATCATTGAAAAGTTATTTGCATTATTTCTCAGTATTGTCAGGTATTTTTTTTTTTATCTTGACACTTCAGATTTACAACTAAAACCTGCACTCACTAACTAGAGAAGCTTCTGAGCTGTTGTGACTGCCTCCACAGTCTCCACTGTTTGGGCCACTTGGCACACTGGCTAACAGAAGCTGTGGTCCTATGCTTAAGGAATGCAGCCACTGTTATAGGCTTGGCCAAGCTTAGGCATGCGCCATGGGAATCTTGGTTAAATATTCACACCTCTTTCTTCACCCTCTTTAATTTCCTGCTGGTGACTTCCATTGGCTATAGCTAATGGGAAGCCAGAGGGCCAGGCAGCCTGGATAGTGTGGTCTTTTCAGTTGCACAGATCACAGGCTATGCAGGCTGAAAGAGCAGGGAGGAGCCACTGGAAAGCCCAATGGAGAATACCCATCATGCTTGCACCTGTGCCTCCTTTCTTCCTCCCTAAGATAATACAAGCACATTGAATTTCTCACTTTCCTGAAATGTGAGGCACACTACTCTGAATTGGTGCCCTTGCGGATACAGTTTTCCCTGGTGAAAATTCCCTTATCCTATTTCTTTGCTTGGCAAACTCCTACTTAGTCTTTAAGATGCAATTCAAATCTCACTACTGTCTTTTGCGTCTACACACATACAGAGGCAGCAAGGTCCTTGAATGGAATAAAAAAACCATAACGTCAGGTCCTCAGTCTGTCACTAGGTGATGTGACCTTCTGCGGTGTACTTCTTTGATTTTAAGCTCCCTCTTTGGCAAAATAGAAATAGGAAGACTATTTCCTTCCCTATCCACATGTACTGCATCAAAACATCAACCATGACACAAAGAAATAGAAAAATACCCTATACTTATGGATTGGAAAAATTAGTATTGTTAAAATGTTCAGACTGCCCAATGTGACTTACAGATTCAATGCAATTCTCGTCAAAATACCAATGTTATTTCTCACAGACACAAAACGTTTGGAAAAAATAAAATAAAAAGGAATACAAATTAAAGTACAGTTAATAGCTTTTTACACAGCATTTACACTGTATGAGTTATCATAAGTAATCTAGAAATGATAAATTATCCAAAGGATGTGCCTGGGTTATAGGCAAATACTAGCCCAGTTTATATTAGTAACTTGAGCATCCCTAGATTTTGGTAACAGGAGCCAGTCCCCCAGGGATACCAAGGGGTGACTTCATCTGCTTTGACATTTCATTCTTTCCCAAGGAATTGAAAAGATCAGTGAGATAAAATGCTGTCTATGATGCAAATTCTTTGGCAAATTTGATTTTGTTGTTGTAACTCATACAGTCGCTTAGAATTTTAAAAATCGATTTGTTCAGATGCATCACAGTGCACACTGCAAAAAATCAACTTTGAAGGGATTTAACCAGTAAGTAATTCATACCCACTCCTGTCTTTTTTTCTCTTCACTCCCCACCCTCTTTCGTAGTTCCCTGGTTTATATCTTAACTTAGGTGTCCAAAGATACTGCTTGACTTTGCAGGTACATTTCACAGATAAAGAGGGTTAGTCATTTTGTAGTCGCGGAGGGACTTATATAGGAAAACAAAAGGCTACATTCTAAATTGTAATTGTCTGGGAGTTGGGATTTCAGGTTGCAAACGGCAGAAACGAACTGGAGAGAGGAGGAAGGGCGGGGTGGGTTGGGCTTTTTTGCTCCGGCCTCAGCAGCCCGCGCGCAGCACAGCAAATTCCCGCGCTTAGAAGCCGGAACCCCAGGCGGAGGGCGCGGCGGTAGGGCCGGAGCTCTGTGCAGGGAGCACGGCCCAGCGAGTACTACAACTCCCGACGTGCTCGGCGGCCGCGGCAGGTTCTACTCCGTGCCCCTCCGTTCTTTCCCCTTCTTATGACAGAAGACTGCTGTTTAGGAAGAGCGCACTCGTAATTACAGAGAGACTGTAAGCTCTTTTGGCGACGCCGGGCAATAGAACAGCTTAGGAAACTCCCCTTACTCTTTTGCTGGGTTGGTTATCTCAGAAATCGGGAACCCACGTTCCACCGTCTGAGTTTCCGGGGAACATTAATTGTGGCCGGACGCTGTGGCGCGGCAGTTTAATTCCCCGGCGGCGGCAGGTTTGGGGTGCGAGATGCCCCTGACCGGGCTCATCAAGAAGCTAGGTAATTGTTTGAGTTGCTTGTAAGTCCAAGGCGTTCTCTTGTCGTGGCCACTTGCTGGTCCTGTTACGTTTCCGCGACCGAACCACCCCGTGACAGCCCCTCTTTTGCCCAGGATTGTTGAGGTAGCCTCCGGTAGACCCATCTTTGGGACTTTGAGTAAACTCCGCAGTTCGCGTCCCGAATGCACCCGTGGTCTGCCTCGGAAAAAATTGGTTTATTTCCTTCTGTACACCGCTCCCAGCATAAATAACCAGGTGTTGGAATAAACTCCGGGTGGGCGTCCTCTTCCAGTCAGGAAGGAACTAGAATAGCTTTGTGCTTCTTTGACAGGTCATCAGCTGGACGAGATCAGGGAACGCGCTCTCAAGAGTATTCTCAGCAAGGTTGAGCACAACTTAATCTGCTACGCTGATCTAATTCAGGAGAGGCTCCTTTTCCTGCATTTGCTAGAATGGTTCAATTTCCCATCTGTTCCAATGAAAGAAGAAGTTTTGAAGCTGTTAAGCAGTTTGGTTAAGGTAGGATCATTTTGAAGTAAAATAATCAAATGAATGTTTCTTAGTCATTTAATTGCAGCATTTGTTGGAAGTTAATAAACATTTGGGGTTTTAAAAAATTTTAAAACAATCAGAAATGTTGAATTTTAATTCATCTGGGTTTATATTCATCTTCCTTTTATTTGTGATGTTGACTCTCACATTGTCTTTGCTGTGCTCTGAAGTAGCATAGAACTACTGTGCTCTGTTATGTTCTGATTTTGGAAATCATGTTTGGACATTAAAATTTGTCATATTTTCCCTTAACTTTCTGGTATTTACATCTTAAAAATTAGTTGTGTCTGTATGAAGGAACAAATTTAAAAATAATGTTACAGATGATAATCAATAGCACAGTGTTAAGTTGCTTTCCCGTTTCTTTTTTAGATATATGTTTGTATGTCTACCTCAGTAGCAGCTAGTTGTCAGAGTCAAAGTGTAAGTTTAACCTTTCAAAACTGGAAGTCACTCACTATACAATCATTTGATAATCCTCTGAGTATGGCATCCTGTTGACTGGAGGAGGGTAGGAGAGAATAAAGTGTCAGTGGAGCAAAGTAACCCATTTGAAAAATGAAAGAGTAGGAATTGATAGTGTGCGTTTCTAGTATTCTGTGTGTTGGCTCAGGTCTCTTCAGTGTTGTCAAGTGCTTTGCGTATGTCTCTCTACATTTGTGTCCTATTCATTGAAGTTCTTTACTTCAGGGCATAACAGTGAAGGATTTGTTTTCAAAGAAAGGAAATCTGGTATGCTAAAAATAATTTCATGTTTTGGTTATTGTAACATAAAGGTTAGAGATTTTGACATTTTTAGTTAATCTCAAGACTACTTATTTTAGTATCCCCCAGCAGTCCAGCATTTGGTTGACCTTGGTGCAGTAGAGTTCTTATCTAAGCTTCGTTCTAACGTGGAGCCAAGTCTACAGGCTGAAATTGATGGCATCCTGGATGGGCTTTTTATTCTTCCTTCAGAAGTTCCTGCACTATATTCTGCCTCTTACCAAATCAATCAAACTGGTAAGTATTTGGAATCAATTTAGTAGGCTCTGTGAAATATAAATATATTGTTCTAATGGTAAATTTTAAGGAAAGGGAGATTAGATTAAGAGAAAAAAATGATTCTTCTCACCCTACCCACACTTGTTTTCCTTGTGTTAACGTAAATAACTTTGAAGTTTTTTCCCTCCTCAACTGTTTTTTGTTTGTTTTTTTTTCGTTGAGGCATTTTATATTTAAGTATGGATTACATCCCTAGAAAAAGAATCCCAGGGTTTTCCTTCCTGTGCCTTTTCTGCCTTCTTTGTGATCCGTGATGCCAGCTGAAGTTATCAGTACAAGGAAACCAAACTGGTGGGATGGGAGCAGATTATTCTGCCATTTTTCTAAATCTTTGAGTTGCACATCGAATCTGGGGTTAATCCCTTCACACTTGTTTAACCTGCCTGTGAGGTTCACAACAATTTTCCCAGCTCTGTGCTCATCGGTGATTTTAAATTTGCCAGTGTAACCATGCTTCATCATCGCAGTTAGAAACCTTTGGAGCATGGCCTTATAAGAACCCAGCATTTGCCTCTCTTTTCGGTATTATTGATGCTCGAAGAGCATCAGCCAGGATGTTTATGTGCACCATTATGGTGGCACGGAAAGATGGCGAAAAGAGTCCTCCCCTACTGTTATTCACAGGAGGATATACTTGATATTACTTACTTTTTTAGACCTAAAAGATGCCAGGGACTTTGTGAGACCAGCTTGACAGATTATTTTTTTAATAGTAACAATGAATTTTCATCAGGCACTCATTATTATGTGTCAGACTTTGTTCTAAGTGCTTTATATTAGCATTTTTGGACCTTGTTCTCCATGTTGGGGTATAATGATATCGTCTCTAGCTTATGATTTTGTTATGGGGACCAATCACAATGACATAATGGCAAGTATTTTATATGCTGAGATACATAATAGCAAACTGGTTAAAATCTGAGTCAAAGAGACTTAGATTTCAGTTTTGTTGCTGGTTGTATGATCTTGGCCAAGGTTCTTAGCCATTTTGGGCTTCAGTTTTTTTATCCAAAATTTGAAGTAATAAGAAAGAACTGTGAAGATTAAATGAGTCAGTGCCTGAAAAGTGCTTAGCATAGGGCTCACCATGCATTACGCATGGGATTGTTAGCTGTAACTTCTGTGTTCTTGCCATGGGAAATAAACTAGAATCTTAAATTGAGTATTTTCCATCTAAATCCTTGTACATATCTGTATTAATATTAGGAACTATTGGCATGAAAACACCAAACCCAAAATGAAAAACTGAGTTTTAGTGTTTACTCATTCTCGTTCTCATTGCCGCCGAACTGCCGAATATGTAATTTTGTGTGACAGGAAATTGCAAAGGTATTGAAAGATAAGGTTTGACTTCTTTGTTTCTGACAACTTTTAAAAAGTATTAATGAATTTGAAGTGATTAGGAACTGTACAGTTGGAGTAGAAGAAGAAGAAGGTGGGTAAGCAGCTTAGAGAACAGTGCTGGATTACTTTGTAGCAGATTCTTCATGTACATTGTGGATATCTTCATTCTAAAAAAATTGTATTTTGTTAGCAGTCGAAGAGAGAAGGGAAACACTCACCCCATTGGAAGTTGGCTCAACAGTCACATTTTTTCTCTTTGGGAAAACAGACTATACAGAGAAAAAAGCTGGATGGTTTTCTTTTTTTTAGCTTGAAAAATGATTCAAAAACTTAAGAGAAAACATTACTTTTTTTTTTGAGACAGAGTCTCACTCTGCTGCCTTTGGTAGAATGCTGTGGTGTCACTGCTCACAGCCAACCTCAAACTCTGGGCTTAAGTGATTCTCTTGCCTCAGCCTCCCAAGTAGCTGGGACTACAGGTGCCCGCCGCAATGCCCGGCTATTTTTTGGTTGAATTTGTCATTGTTGTTTAGCTGGCCTGGGACAGGTTCCAACCGGCCATGCACAGGGTATGTGGCCGGTGTTGTAACCACTGTGCTATGGGTGCTGAGCCAGAGAAAATGTTACTAATAAAAGAAAAGTTTGACTTTTAGCAAATACTGAATCAATAATATAGTAATATATATTTTCTTTTCAGAATTGTCCAAGCAACCTGCAATCTTAACAGGATATTTTCCTCAAGACAAAAGTAATGTTCAACAGATGGATGTGCCTCCACGAGCAGTGGGTGCGTACGTGTGGGAAGTAAATCCCAGTGACTCAGTAGATTGAAAGTTAATGTGTCATTGCCGTGAAGATGTATTGGCATCAAACTGGACTGTTCATTACCAAATTAGTATTGATTCAGTTGACTCAAATTAGTTTAAGATATCAGGTTTAAATGGTACAATTCTCTGTCACTCAGTAACTGTGTTTGGGCAGCCATGTAGATGGGTGGTAGTAATGGTGGTAGCACTTGATGCTGGTTGGTAAGTTTTTGTCAGGCGTTGTACCAGGCACGCCCCATGTGTGGTCATTTTATTCTTCCGCTCCCTTTGGTGCTGTTCATCTGTTAACTCCAGCCAGAGACCCAGGGTCATCTTAGTTTCTCCGAACATTTCTCCAACATCTAGTTGGTTAAACATTTTGATTTAGAGCCCTCTCTGTGCACTCGTCTCCAGGTCTTTGTGTGTCGGGCTGCGTTTGGTATCTGCTCATATGCCACTTCCTCAAAGAGATCCTCCCAAGGATCCTAGCCAGTGATCATTATGTTGAATTTTCTTTCTAAAACATTTTATGCTTGGAATTATGTATATATTTTCTTGTTTACTTCCTTGTTTTTAAGCTTAATGATAGCTGTGAACAGTGTTTAGGCGCCAGTGTCTGGAACAATGCCAAAGATGTAATAGACACTTAATATATTCTCTGAAGGAATGGATTTATCTTCAGAGTCTCAGTGAGGTTGCTGTTAGTGTCTCTGTTTTACTGATGAGGATACTCAGGCTTAGAAAGGTTAAAAACTGTGTTCTTGGTGACACAGTTGGGAAATGGTTAAGTAATCATGTACTTAGCATTTTATTGCTTGCATAGTTGACTTGAAAAGGCTGTATCTACTGATGTCATATATTCAGATACACTCAACTTGGAAGTCCCTTCATGGAAACTCACAGATTGAATAAGAATAAGAAGGAAAACTTGTTAAGCTGTTAGGATACTTTAGCTTTCTATTTTGGACAAATTTCGTTAGGCTTGCAGGGAGCTTTGTCTTTGTGGGAGATGTCTGGGAGGCTTAACTGAGTGATGACAAGAGACATCTGAAGAGGTGAGAATCTCCAGGGCTGGTGACAATGAGTGTTTGGAGGAAGCCGGTGAAAACATAGAGGCCAGTTGACATTGTTACATTGTTTTGTATGAGTTGCAGTTTGTCTTGATTTGTGACATGGCTTATTTTGGACGTGTGCTGTGCAAGGGAAGCCTATCCTTTCTTCCACCCACCTCTCACTGTTTCCTTAAAAGTAAACCGTGCTTTTATTTAACACTTTTGAAAGAAGTGTTGTGCTATGTTTGGGAATTTAATAATACTGTTACTTGCATTTAACAATTCCATATTCTTTTCAAAGCATTTGGCAGAAAGACTATTTGCCATTTGAAAAGACTTACATAGTTGCTATTTCTCAGTGTTGCCACTTTAACTTGTACAATGTAAGTTCCGTTAAAAAATGGTTTGAATAGGGATAGTTTAAAACTGTTGGTTTCTCACATTTCTTTTTATTTTGTTTGAGCATTCAACCTTATGGTCTTCAAGTCGTCTTCGTGAAAGCGTTTCAACATCTAACACCATATGGAGTATTTGAACTTGACTAGATATATCATTACGTTTGTATCATTTTTTATTTCTATAAGCAAAGGTTTTCTCCAGATGCTGGTTGCTTTTATGTAAAATGTAAACTTGATATTCTGGTCAGCCACAGGGTAAAATAGAAAATTTAACATATACTTTAAATGTCATTCAATATTGGTTTGTGTTTCATGTTCCTCTTCTAATACTTATTTTAGTATTATATGAGTTCTGTTTAAATTATGAAAATAGATCTCTGTTATTTATCCTATGAAGAACAAATTTGCAGCTGTTCTTTCTGATTTAGGTTACTGTAAGATGTCCTTTTTGAAGGTGAACCCTTACTCTTAATATTGTTAATCTGTCATCTCTTTATTATTTGATACCTTAAGTTTTGCTGTTCCATTAACAGTAAATCAGACTGTGAAGTGTTTGAAGTTTTCTACGTTTCCTTGGCTACCCCTCACCACAACAGACAGACATGTTCTCTCCTCCAATGAAAGGTACAGTGCCTGACTTACTTCAGGTATTTTTGTTCCCTTACAGCAGTTAAGTGTGGTAGTTATTACTATATGTTTTGACTAGGAAAAGATGCTCAGTAGCTGTGAAAGGGAGTAATAGGCATAATATAAATGATTTTCAGTCTTTCAGAAAAGAAGCCAGAAAAGTTCCTATTTGCCTTTAATCAGTCTACACATCAAGTTTCATTTTCGTGATTGGAATTTTATGTAGTTTTTGGTGACATGACTCATCTCTTCTTGACAACATTCTTTCATTGGCCATTTCTTATGGTTTTCATTAATACAAATGGAAAAATTCCACAGTAATGTGGTCTTTTGGTAGAATATATTTCAAAACATGGGCTTTATTAAGGAGAAAAATTATACTATGTTGAGAAGATTGGGTACTGCCAATCTAATCTTATGTACTTGCTATTAATCGATTGCTACCCTCAAAAGTAAATGGCTGATGTATAGAAATTTGGAGATTGTTTTAATCTCCAGATTCACTTTGTGCAATGTCAACAAATGTCACAATAAATGGGGTGTCTGCCTTTTTTGCATGTGAATCTGGAACATGAAGACCATCATGTTAGAACTGGACCAGATATAGTAGATACTGTTAAATGATTTTTGATAATGGTGCTTCCAAGTCTTCAGTAAATTCTCTTAGGACAAAATATTTAGGAGGTAGGAGGTACATACATAGGAGAGGGGCAGGGGGCTGTGTGATCTGTCAGTTCTGAGTCAGTCCCCAAGGCAGAGATGGTAATAGTTTCTAAGAGTAGGAAGTATCAGTAAAGAATCTAATTTCTAGAATTTACCTTTATCTTAGTATTTTTTTCCTGTTATATTTCTTAATTTATTTAGCAAATTTATTAAATTCTGTGCCCTTTGACTTCATTGACTTTATTTTGTGGTATTATGATAGTTTCTGGGGGAAGCAATGGTAAATAGGTAGTTCCTGCTCCTGAGGGGTATTGAGTGGGGGATAAAAAGTCAACAAGTAATTGTAATGCCACACAATATAGACAAATGGAAGAAACACCTTGCTAGAGTCATTTGTTGATTGGGAAAAACATCTAGGCAGGCTTTTCAGGGGAAGTGATGTCTCAGATGAGACTTGAAGGATGGTTGATAGAGTCATTAGTCACTAGGCTACTTAGAATCTGCTGTAGGTGAACCCTTTTTAAAAGTGAATAACACTATATTTTATAGTTCTTTAAGAAGTAGTAACCACACTTTGATCTGGAACACCTGTGAACTATTGAAGGACGTTATCATGCAAGATTTTCCTGCTGAGATTTTCCTTCAAAGGCCAAAAATTGTTCAAGTGAGTACCTTCTAAAGTGGTTTTAGGTTTGAAACAGAGAGCTTTTGCAATAAAACAAACTTTGTAGAGTAAAAGTTCTTGGGAAGGAAATCAGTGTATTTAAAAATGAAGTGTTTGGCTATTTAAACTACTATTCATTAACTCGTTTGGGTAGTTAGAGCTCTTCTAGTAGTAGTAGATCCATTTGACACCTGCAGTCCAGCTTGGCCATCTTGAATTACCCTTTTGTGGTTACTAAAAGGGAGAATAGACTTTGGAAATTGAAGCTGGACAGCCATAATAACCCTTATTAACAGGAAGAATAGCATGGCTTTTGGAATATGGCCACATGTCTTCCTTTTATCTAGTCTGTTGCTTATCCAGTACAGAGAGAAGGATCCGGGGTGGGACTGTGGCGTGTAGACAGCATTAGTAACGCCTCAGCCTTGTCACTCCACACAGGGCTGACGTGGACACCAGTGAATGGCAACTCTTAATACATACTGTTGCAGCTGGCAAATGATAGCAGAGGAAGAGCTGTTAATGACCAGAATGTGGTAAAATGACTGAGATGTTTGAGATGAAACGGGTTTGCTGTGATTTTAAAAAGTTCTGTGTGATATAATGTCTTGAATGGTGAATAATTCCTGTCTTTTCTCAGAATGGACACTCAACTAATCGATTTTAGAAATAAGAAGCAGGGACTATTCTATTTACATTTTATTATCTCATTCTAACCCATCTTTTTACATTATCCTAACTTATTTTCCCAGTTCTGTTTGTTATGTTTTATAAATATCTGACAACTTAATTTTATTTCTTTTTTGATTATTCCCGTAGGTAGGCTCCACCTTCTTCTGTGAAGTCGAGCACTCTCACTGCACCATTTTCACTGCTATTCTTTATTTCAGAGCCTTTTGTCTTTGTTGAAACTGGCCTTTGGAGGAGATGGAAAACATCGCCTGGCCTTACAGTCAGTGTCCTGTTTGCAGCAGCTGTGCACTTACTTAAGAAACAGACTTAACTTTCACCGAGATCCAGGTTTCTTCTCTAACAAACAGGGTATTTATTTTCATTTATTCATTAACCACTGGCATTATTTGCAGATTCTTCTGAGAGCTCCTCTGTGTGTACATTTCTCCAACATAAACTCTCCACACTTCATTTCTGAATAAAAACTGTGTGAAGATAGAATTACTGTGCACCTTGATCTCCTGCTCTTTTGTTGCTTTGTTTTTTATGAGAGACATTTACAAAGTGTTTTTCTTTTTTTTTGCAGATGTGTAGAGATTCTCTATAAACAGTGTTGTTGGAACTTAGGGACTAGCATTCTGAGTGTGGCTATTCATGAGGAACTTTGGGCATGTTAGAAAGTTTGATATTGTGTTGGTAATTTGTTCAGTTCGATAAACGTTGACTCATCAACATTTTATTATTATTTTATTTTTGCAGCTTTTATGAAAGCTATTTTATGCAACTTGTGATGTTGTCAGGTATTATGGCAATGCCAGACTTTTCAGAGAAGAAGTACCAGCTAATAGCCGCTAAAGTACCAGACTCACCTTGACAAAATACCACTTACATTTTAGGATTTCTGTGTGCTTATAGAAAGGGCACTGAAATTCAAATATAAAATTACGGTCATCTGTCATCATGTTTCACAGTTAATCCCTATTCAGTTGGGAGCTTCGCTGTTCCTATGATACTTCAATATTTATGCATGACATTGGCGTTCTAAATCTTGAGAGTGTGGGGTTTCCTTATTAACATTCTTGAGGTCTGGCATTCTGCAAGTGACTGATAACAGAGGGCTTCTGGGTACCTCATTCTTCAGCAGAAAGAGTGCTAATGTTGATAAAAATAGTTGACGTGTCTAAAGATTTATTGTGTGTTAAATATCACCTACTATATGCCAGGTGTGTATATCACCTACTATACGATATTCTAGTCTTTCTTGGGGGGAGTATATCACTGAACAGATAAGATCCATGCCTTCATGTTTTATAAGGCTGGGACAGGTAATAAACGAATAGTCACATTTGTTTGAGATAAGGAAAATTACTCAAAGGAAAGAAGAAGGGTGACATGATGAGGGGACACGATCAGGGAGACAACAGCTCACTGTAGTTGGGGTGATGTGGGAGAGGCTGTCTGTGGAAGTGACCTGCAGGTGATGAGGAGACATCGACTTGAAGAGCTCTATGAAGAGCATTCCAGGGAAGATCAGAGGCTGGGAGGGCAATAAGGCCCAGGAAGATGGAGTACAGGAAGCCTGGAGGGGCGTGGGGGCACTGAGACAGAGACAGAGGTAGCACCATAGTATATTAGTGTATGGAGGCAGATTGGTCTTTGTAAGGATTTTACATTTTCTTTGACGTGTAGGGAAAAGTTTCAGAGAGTTTTTCTTCTTTCTCTGTAAATGCCTTTACTACCTAATTCTTTTTATTTTTATTGTGGTTAAAAAAAAATATATACCATTCTAACCATTGTTTTTTGGGCTGGGGCTGGATTTGAACCCACAACCTCTAGTATATGGGGCTGGCGCCCTATTCCTTTGAGCCACAGGTGCCACCCCATTCTAACCATTTTTAAGTGTACAGTACAATGGAGTTAATTACGTATGTACTATTGTGCAACCATCACCGTCATTCTCTGTTTCCAAACTTTTTCCATTACCTAAACACAAACTCTGAAATCATTAAGCGGTGGCTCTCCTTTTCTCCTTTCCCCAAGCCCCTGGAATCCTCTGATCTATTTTCTGCCCCTGATTTGTTCTAGGTATCTCATATTAGCAGAACCAGACAATGTTTGTCCTTTGTGTCTGGTTTTTTTTACTTAGAGCATTTTCAATCTTCACACACCTGTGCCTTGTTCAGCACTTCATCCCCTTTTGTGCCTGTGTAGATCCCAGTGTATGTGTATCCTACGCTTTATTTATTCATTTTTGATGGGCATGTGGGTTGTATCCATCTTTTGGATATTGTGAAAAATAATGCTTCAGTGGACATTGGCAGATAAGTATCCACTGTTCAGCTCTCTGTTTTCAGTTCTCTTGCGTACCTAACTAGAAGTAGAGTTGCTGGGTCCTGGGCAGTTCTGTGTTTTACTTTTTGAGGACATGCCAAGCTATTTTTCATCTTTGACTTTCCTGCCAGCCTCACTAACGTGCCTTCATTTCTTTTCTTTCTTTAGTTATAGCCATTCTATTAGGTGTGAAGTGGTACCTCATCATGATTTTGATTTGCATTTCTCTAAAGACTGATGATTCTTTAATAACTTTTCATGTTCTTGTTGTTTGTTACTATGTCTTTTTTGGAGAAAGATCTATTAAAGCCCTTTGCCTGTTGGGTTGTTTGTTGAGTTTTGGAAGTTGTTTGTATATTTTGAATATTAAACCATTATTAGATGATTTGCAAATATTCCATTCTATAAGTTGTCTTTTACTTTTTTTATAACATTCTTTGATGCACCAAAGTTTTAAATTTTGATGAAATCCTATTTATCTCTGTTTTCTTTGGTTGTGCTTTTTATCTCACTTTTAAGAAACATTGCCAAATCCAAGGTCAGGAGATTTATACCTGTCTTTGTTGCTGAGGACTTTATGGCTTTAGCTTTTCTATTTAGGTTGTGGGTCCATTGTGAGCTGATTTTTGCATACAGCTGAGGCAGGGATTCTCTACTGCTATTTGCTTCGGCAGTCTCTAATGTCGAAAGTGGATCCCTCTGGAGGGGTTCTCTACTGCTGTTGGCTTTGGTAGTCTCTAATGTTGTAAGTGGATCCCTCATCTCTAATGTCGAAAGTGGATCCCTCTGGAGGGGTTCTCTACTGCTGTTGGCTTTGGTAGTCTCTAATGTTGTAAGTGGAACCCTCTGGCATGTAGATTCCGGGTGATCAGGTCAGTGAGTTATAAACCTAAATATGCTAAGTGAATACTTGCAGAAAAGGTTGATCTTTACTTTTATTTTTACATGTGTAGAAGCATTTCTATTACCTTAATGTTCTTACTTTTTTGGAAGACAACAAATACTACTTAACAGTACTGTGTTTTTACTAAGGGATGATTTTATTATTTTTTTCCAGATGCTGTTTCCCAGAATTCTTCTTTGTCTTATTGTCATGAAGCAAGAGGTGCTCATCATTCCCAGAATCCTTCTCCAGGGAGTAGCAGCCCTCGCCCTTCTGTGATTGGGCGCACCGGCCAGCGACTCCGAGGAGATGGGCAGGATTGGGATGCCGTGTCCTCCAGGTGACTGAGAAATTAGAGAAGCCCAGTTAACTTGTGTGTGTGTGTTAATTTTAGGGGGAGATCATTATTTTTGTGTCTTTTAAAAAATATTACCACACATATAGGGGTAGTGTTAAACCACTGGCTTTCATATATATATGTGTGTGTATCTATATATATACACATATATATGTATATATATATATTTTTTACAGACAGGGTCCTACTTTGTTGCCCTTGGTAGGGTGCCATGGCATCATAGCTCATAGCAACCTCCAGCTCTTGGGCTTAGGCGATTCTCTTGCTTCAGCCTCCCAAGTAGCTGGGACTACAGGTGTCTGCCACACGCCCGGCTGTTTTGTTGTTGTTGTTGAGTTTGGCTGGGGCCGGGTTTGAACCTGCCACCCTTGGTATATGGGGCCAGTGCCCTACCTACTGAGCCACAGGCACTGCCCCTTCCATATTTTTTTGACTGCGATTCACAGTAAAGATAAATAAATGTGACATTGCAACTTAGCATTCAGTACACAAACATAAGTTCTATGTATGTGTATGTCTGTATATGTGTCCACCAAAACAAAATGTTCACAAAATAGTACTCTGATTTCATCTTCTATGCACTAGATTATATTTTCTGTTCCTTTGTATTTTATTTAAAGAGGAATGATGATCCTGACCCACTAAGTTGTATTCCAGCCATGAGTGGAATATCATTGAGTTTAAAAGCATAACTTTAAATGATAGATACCTTTTTTAAAATTTAAATGAGTAAATATTTATTAAAAGGAATGATTAGAGGATTTTTTAGAGAACAAGGACTCCTTTGAGGCATATGGTTTATGACATCTTATTTATTAAGCACAGATTTTTATTTTATCATCTTTGCTTAAAGGGATTGGCATGGTATTTGTATGTTACCTTGTCCTTAGGCTATAAACGTCTTAAAATCATTAGTCAATGTTTTAGTATCATTTTAAAAAATGTGCAGCAAGATGAACAAATGCGTATTGGCTCGATTATTTTCTTGTAATGCTACTTCTGGGGCATTGATTTGTGCTTGCTGAGTCCATGTGCTGGCACTGATTTGTGCTGGCACTGATTTGTGCTTGCTGAGTCCATGATGTTATGCTGTGTGCTGGGCATACTTTGTTTCATTTAGACATCCTTCTAACAGTCCTATAACAAGGCTGGTATTATTAGCATCATTTTACAGAAAAGCCTGAGGCTTAAGAGCCTTACAGTTGGTAAAGAGCAGAGCTGATTTAGATGGTGTGATAGGAGGGCCTATGCTCTTAGTCCTTTCACTGTAGCTGGCCAATCAGTGCTCATTTTTCTCTGTACCCTTAGAAAGCCTTTCTGCCTCATTCTCTAGTGTGTTTGCTTGTAAGTTTTCACTCCTGAGTTAGCACCTTCCTTATAGAGCTTTTCAGAGTTTGAGGGAAGCCCAAGTCATTTCCATATTTTGGGCTGTTTGGTATCTTGGAATGGAAGAGATGACAAAGTGGATGAAATTTGAGGAGTTTAAAATGCTCTACAGCATTAGCGTATTTCCGTGATTCAACTTCATTTGTGTTTCAGCTTCTTTTTAATCCTACACCATTTTTTTACCCTCACCTCACTTCTTTACACCCAAGGTGTATTTTTTTTAATGAGCAAAGCCAAGTAAGACGGGAAATCATTTGATGTTAAATATAGTAAATAAGTAATGCCTTTCTCATGATGTCTTTCTGGAACCATCCTTCAGTTACTAACTTTGGCTTCCATAGCACATTTGGTGAAAATCATAGACAATCTAGGAATCTATATGAACTATTTAGTTTTGCCTTTATGAGTTGATTATAGAAGAGCTTTGCTATAAATATGCTTGTTTTCTTTTATAAATGAATTGGGTTATCAGTACTAGTGTTGATTGCTGCTATGGGAATGTTTAAATATTTTGAGATCATCAATTTGAAAAGCAAAATATAGGTGCATTTTTGGCTTCACTTATAATTTTGAATCATTTTCGCATGAACTTAAATTTCATAAGTTCATAAATTTGTCAAGGTTTCTACAGGATTGCTACATGAAGCAATAGAGGTGTGACTAGTATGAGGCTTCTGATAGGCCAGGCAGCAAATATGCTGTGAATCTGTTTGAGGGTTGTTCCATATGCAAGGTTTACCATCTGTTTATTTTGCAGTGGAAGTAGTAGTCATGCTCAGGTAAACTCCAGGGTGTCTGTCCATTCACCTTTCGATATGGGACACATAGACCTGCCGGAGCTGGAATCAGAAGCCACAGTGGAGCTGCAGTTCCAGCAACTCAGTCTTCCCCAGTTCTGTGTCTCCATTCTGGAGTCAGCAGTTCCTCTCTTAAGAACAGGTTAGTTGTTTTTGAAATTATAGTTCTTCTTATACAATTTAAGTTGGTTTTGTATTTTCTAGAACTTTTATTTTTCTTTTCATTCCTCTCTGTGTTAGGGCCTTTACAATCTATATTTACTTATCTAAGAACTTAATAATGTCTTTATTGTTTCTTAATTAAACGAGGATTCCTGAAAGGCTATTCAGATAGAGCATCCGTTCATATTTTATGGGTTTTATTGTCGCAGGCTTCCACTTTTTTATTGGAATTTTAAGCACTAACAGTATAATGCAGCTGGAATAATTAGAGAGGGATAGACCAGAATAAAGAAAAAAATCTTCAGTGATTGGCCTTTAAAAGCCATCTGAGTTGCTGTCAGTTCACACTTCCTGTTCATTTTTACTTAAGCCATGAGTCATGTTATAAACAAAACCCTGAAACTGGATTCTGACCTTTGTAGTCATTTCTTTTTCTTAAAAATCTCACAAATATGTTGGGTTATATTTTCACTCAGCAGTGCAAGGTAAATTTGAAGAGATGTACTGAAACATACACAGCTCTGTAGTTAGAATTTTACGAAGGTGGGTAACAATATCAACAGAGTGGCTGATATCTACCAGAGTCTGTACTAAAACAAGTTACTGCACACTGAACCCTGCTGTATTCAGCTGTGGACCTGGTTTTGTGTGCATTATTTCATATACTTCTCACCATAGTCCATTTTTTCCTTCCAACAGTGGAAGGATTTTTGTCCCTGCTTTTACATATGAGGAAACTGAGGTTTAGAATGGTTAGAAACTTGCCTAAAGTCAAGCAGTTTAGAGCAGGAACTTGAACTAAGGTTTTTCTGAAACCAAAGTCTGTGCTCTTAAACCCTGCAGCATTTTTCAAGGTAAAGTTTTGGAAGCAGTAATGACTTTTATTTTCAAAATCTGGGCATTTTCAGCAATTGATAAACTTGTCAAGATAGAAGTGTAAGACAAGCAAGTTTTGCCCTTTTAAGTTTATACTGGCAAAGTAAAACAATATTATATATCCCATGCCAATGGTTCAGTCCTCCTTAGAGCTATTTTTTGCCTGTCTGGAGGTGATAGAAGAAGGAAAGTATGTACTTGGGAAGCATTTACAATGTTTTTATCCCGAGGAAAACTGTGTACCCACTTATCACTGAGTGAATAACTGCTTCCATGAGTTAGGATTATATATTAATTCATATATAATATTGTAAGATGAAGAAATGAATTTTGACATCATAAAGTATGTGTGTTTATCTCATATACTGAGAAGAATAGTTTTAGACTTAATGATTTTGCATTTAACCTTCTCTTAATTTGCTGCAAAAAGTCAGATTGATAATTATAAAGCTGTCTTGGTACATAAAAATTTCTAAATGTTCTCTTGCCCTTTCGTGATAAATTATTGCATAATTTGTAATGGTTCAGTATCATAAGCGACTTCTAAGGGAACTTGTTCCAGCTGTTTTAATGCAAAACTTAATCTAGATCCTTATGATGTAGTAGTTTGTTTTGATTTTATTCATTAGAAATTAACTTTTGGGATGTAGGACGGAAAAGTCTTACTTGAATGTTCAGTTCACTTAGAATTAGGGAGAATGGAATTCCTTTGTGGTTCTGTGTCTATAGAGAAAGGAGAGACATCTGTGGGTATGACAGCACGGTTTCCTTTGGAATTTTTTGAAGTTAAGGTAAGTGCAGATGGAATTTTTATTTTTATTTTTTCTGAGACAGAGTTTTGCTGTGTCTGTCACCCCAGCCAGAGTGCAGTGGCATCATCATACGTCACTGCAACCTCATACTCCTGGACTCAGGAGAGCTGCCTGCCTTAGCCTGGGGAATAGCTGGCACTACAGGCACACACTACCATGCCTGATTCATTTTTTCCTGTTTTTGGTAGAGATGGGGTCTCTCTCTTGCTTAGGCTGGTCTTGACCTCCTGAGCTAAAGCAATCTTCCTGCCTTGGCCTCCCACCACTGCTGGCCTAAGTGGAATTTTTAAAAAGTTATTTCAGCAGTGGGCAGGGCAGTGTGGACATTTATTCCTTCAGTTGTTTCAGTCCAAGTTTAGCTTCCTAGGGAACTCCTAAGGGGGAAAATACTGATTTATGACAAGTTTTAAGCCTTTTGGTACTAAATAGAAATTAGTAGAAGGCATTTTCTAAACTTGCCCTGGTGCCTTGACACATTCTGTGTTTATCATGAATGTTCTCTGAATTTGAAAAATTGTATTAATCTGTTTCAAGGTATTTTTTAGTTAATTATTGCTGTTCTTTTCATGCATTCTTTCCCACTTGTGAATACGCTTGATTTATTTTAGTCAAGTAGTGTAATGTTTGGAGCATAAGTCTTTAATGGTATTATAGATTGTCATATCCCTTTCCATCTCTAAGCAGTTCTGAACAGATTTTAAAGAACAAGAGAGAGGTGGCTTGGTGCCTATAGCTCAACTGGCTAAGGCGCCAGCCACGTACACCTAAGGTGGCGGGTTCGAATCCCCAGCCCGGGCCCGCCAAACTACAATGACGGCTGCAACCAAAAAATAGCCGGGCGTTGTGGCAGGTGCCTGTGGTTCCAGCTACTTGGGAGGCGGAGGCAGGAGACTTGCTAGAGCCCAGGAGTTAGAGGTTGCTGTGAGCTGTAATGCCACCACACTCTACCCAGGGGGACAGCTTGAGGCTCTGTCTCAAAAAAAAAAAAAAAAAAAAAAGAACAAGAGAGGGGTGGTGCTTGTAGCTCAAGTGGCTAAGGTGCCAGCCACATACCCTAGAGCTGGCAGGTTCGAATCCAGCCTGGGCCTGCCAAACAGTGACAACTACAACCAAAAAATAGCCAGCATTGTGGCAGGCACCTGTAGTCCCAGCTACTTGGGAGACTGAGGCAAGAGAATTGCTTAAGCCCAAGTGTTTGAGGTTGCTGTGAGCTGTGACGCCATGGTACTCTACCCAGGGTGATAGCTTGAGGCTCTGTCTCAAAAAAAAAAAAAAAAAGGAGAGAGAGAAATAGGAACTTTGTGGCATGACTAACTAGAGAATTGAGCAGTATGATATTCAGCTGATTATTTTAAAGTTATGTGACTTTTTTCCATTAGTTTCTCCTGTTTGTATTCCTAGGTAGCAGACAAATGATAATAAGAGTTCTGGAATTGCTTGCAGAAAATATGATACTTATTGGTGAAGCAATTTCAACAGCTATCTGGGATGACAACAGCCTTTTTGCTATTGACATGGTGAGAATCAATGTTTTCTTTGGGATATGGGTAATAAAATTAGTTTTTATTTTATTTTGGTTCCTTTAAGCTGTTTTCATTTTCTCCTTAATCTTGAAAACTTTTTTTCTTTCTGATATAAAGTAACTTTTTCTTTCTTGGGACATACTATGTCCCAAGCTTATTTTGTACATAGCCTGGAACTTGTTTATAATGGGGAAAAGTGTATGAAGATCTTCCAATAGGCCATTAGGGTTGCTTCTAGCTACTGTGATAGCATTCTTCCCTCTCAGTGACAGAACTAGGAAATCTGTTTCCAAAAATCATGCACTGATATTCTTAGTTCTCCATTTTAAACTTATATTTTTTATAATTTTGCTTATTCAGAACCATAGTTCTTCACAATATTGATATAATTGCTTGTTAGCTTTTAACATAAGCATACATAGAATAGTTTCAGAATAGCAATATAAATATCACTGTGAAAAACTCTAATGAAATTCAGGATTTTCTTGGAGTTCCTTTTGACCTAGACCTAATCTCACTAAGGGTATACAAAATACTGTGCCTTATAGCCACTTCAAAGAATTCTTTTCTCTATTACCTGTTGAATTAGATTGGTTTCAATTTGTCTTCACTTTGGGGGATTGTTTTCTCTTCATAAAAATGTAGCTTAGACTTGTCTCCCTGCCTTCCTGTTTTCTTTTCTTTCTTTCTTTTTTTTTTTTTATTGAATGATAACTATATACATTAATGCACTTCTAGGGTACAGTGTGGGGTTTTCACACACAATCCGAAATACTTCCATCAAACTGGTCAACACAGCCTTCATGTCATTTTCTCAGTTATTGTTTTAAAACGTTCACATTCTACTCTTAGAAAGATTCACTTGTAACCCTGTAAGATAAACCTCAGAAGTGATCCCTCCAATCCCCCTCCCTCCACCCATTCCTCCTCCCTTCTCCCTCTCCCCTCCCCATATTCTTAGGCTATTTGGTTATAGCTTTCATATAAAAGGTATAAATTAGTTTCATAATAGGGGTGTGTACATTGGATACTTTTTCCTCCGTTCTTATGATACTTTGCTCAGAAGAACATTCTCCAGCTCCATCTGTGTGAACATGAAGGACGTAAAGTCTTCTTTGTGCTCTTAGAAGGGGGACTAAATCAGATCAGAGCCAATGATCCTGAAGTATGTCATACTACACTGATATAAACAGTATTAGGATAATGATATATTTTATAAAATCTGTAAATGGACACATTAGATGGACACCCTCATAAGTTTCTCTCTTCACTTCTCATTCTCTTTACATCAAAGAGAAGTGATGGAGAGATCAGAGTAAATACATTAAAGCAGTGGTTCTCAATCTTCCAAATGCTGTGAACTTTTATTACACTTCCTGTGGGTTGCGACCCACAAGTTGAGAACTGCTGAATTAGAGAAATATGTAGGTCACTACAAAAATTTTGAAACAGATTGTGTTACAGTCTGTTATTTCGCTTTCAAGAACACAGTTCCAGCATTCATTCTGATTTACCCCTGCAAGTTTCAACTTGCTGGGCTTATTGGTTTTGCTGGGAGGGCTTCCTTTGTTTCCATCCAAGTGGATTTTATATTTCTTGAGATTGTACATCTCAAAACTTTCATAATGACCCATGTAAAAGACTGGGATTTCAGCTTCTTTTGTGGCAATGAGTCCTATGAGACAGAGCCAAGCTCTGGGCTCACAATGATCACAGGAGAACATCTGAATGTTAGAGCCAAGGGGGATGGGAGAGTGCTCCAGATGGATCAAAGCAATGCTCGGTTCTGCTGTATATATTAACATACTCTACAATGTAGAGACAAGGTCTTGCAAGTTCTTAAAAAAAAAAATGGTCCATTCATGGGCCATGCAGAATAAGCATCTCTGCAACCAATGACTTGCACCTGTTTGTTGTCCCTCATGTATAGTTAGTAGCTGTTTTTGGAACATTGTCAAAAGTAGAGCTGAGTCCAAGCTAATTTCCAAATGATTTCTATTTAGCACAGTACTTATAGAAGACAACTATACATCTAAAATATAAAAATGCTTAACTTTTACGTAGACAGTACCCTTAAAATGAAGAAGTAAATCAATTCTTGAACCATAGGAAGAGGTTTTAGTATGAATCTTGGTGAAGGACTACTAATTTGAACTATTTATAACCAGAGCCTCAAAAGAAAGTCAGTTCATTTTGAGTCTGGACATGAATGAAGCTTGGTGTACACTCCTTACACGTGAGAAAGTATGGGCCGTATGTGCAATTATATGAAAAATAAAAAATAAGTGAGGAGAAGGAGCTTGTGCTAGAGGCCAAAGAATGCCTGACTTGGAGAACAGGGCTTTATAACCAGCTATAGGGTTGTTTCACCCACATATCAGTGAGAAGGACTCAAGGCCAGGTAAGTTCTCACTCTCCATGGTGACAGTTGAGGTTGGTTACAGATTCAATGCAAGAAGAGACATCTCAAGGCTAAGGAAGAATAAAATTACCCTAAAGTTTGACAAATTCAAGGCCTTGGTTCTATTTATGCATACTTAGATGAGCTTTTGAACTCTGCACTTTCCTTGTCTTTGATTACCAAAAGAGGACTTCACATTAACACCACATTTCAGGTAACCCAGGGGCAAGCCAAAGGTACAAACATAGACCACAGCAAATACTCTGCTGCAGTTTAAGAACTATACTATGTGTAATTTGTGTGGATGGCCCAAGACATTTGCAAACATTTCTGTTTAGAAATACTTGCCAGACTTGTAATTCTTGCTCTCCTATCCCCCAGTTGCTCCATATTCTAATTCAGTAATTAGAATAGAATAAGAGGTTCAACACTTATGGATCAGCAGCTAGGGCTCCAGTCATGTACACCAGAGCTGGCAGGTTTGAATTCAGTCCCAGGCCTGCCAAACAACAATGACATTTACAACAAAAATATAACTGGGCATTGTGGTGGGTGTCTGTAGTCCCAGCTATTTGGGAGGCTGAGGCAAGAGAAGCTCTTAAGCCCAAGAGTTTGAGGTTGTTATGAGATGTAACACTACAGCACTCTACCCAGGGAGATATAGTGAGAATCTGTCTCAAAAAAAATAGAATAAGAATGTTATGAATGTTATGTTAAAAATGTTAAGAATGTTATGTTAAAAATGTTCTTCTAAATGAAAGAATTAGCTAAAGAGTGAGTTTTTTTCTTTATTCCTCTCCTTCCTGCATCCTCAGGTGTCTCTCTGGATGTCTCTGTCTTCATGCACTCTAAGGAATCCCTCTAAACTGTTTGCCCACATAGTACATGACTAGGTAGACTCCACAAAGTGAATTATCAAAGTCCCTTCATACAAGGTTCTCCCCTGCCTTCCTGAGCTTGTATTCTGTGTATAGCAAGCTCACAGGACATCTTCGACTGTCCTAAATTTTAACCAGCCACTTTCCATCTCATACACTTATGAAATATTGATTTTTGGTGAACAGTTTTTAATCATTGAGTCATCATAAGAGCCCTGAATACCCAAATGAGGGAATGAGGGAAGAGAGAGAGAGAGAGAGAAAAGACTGTAAGAGGACTGCTCAGGCTGCCGCTGATACTTCTCCTTCATGCCACAAGCAGCCCAGTGGATGTGAGGTAAATAAGAGACCCTCAATAATGATGCTTATAAAACATATAATGAACTTGAGCAGCTGTGTCACTAAGCAACAGGTTCAGTCTTTGACAGCAGAGTCTCTAGAGGGCTATTGGTATGGGGTGGGCCAGCTGTGGGAACCATAGGATACATGCCTTTGACTGCTCCCAGCCTGGTAATAAGAAACCCAATATGGAAGAATGGATAGGATCAAGTAGGTAGGGTTGGAAGAGCAGCCAAGTATATTCTTATCCACCCATCAGCAGCCATTGTCCCTTGTTTACACATGAGTGGGTATGGTAACACTACTCTAAAGAAGTTTTCCCATGAAGCATATTCACATATTTACATTTGTGCATTGCACATATCATCTGGTTGCCCTGATAGGGTTGTGAGTGCAACTCAGACCACTACTGCATTTACATTATTCTAGGTGTGTTGAGCCCCCAGTGAAGTAAAAGACACCTGATTTTATTCAACCCAACCCGATATATGTCAATAATACTGTGATTTTTAAAAATGGTTAGAGAAAACTTTTTGAGGGTAAGGTCTATGAGAGCTCCTAAGGAGCATGCTTACTCTGCCAGCTTTGTGCTAACGATCAGGTGACTTACAGGTGGGCTCACAGTGTTTGCAGAGTACAGAGAAGGCTTTAAATGGGGAATTAAAGATCAAAAGAATAAATGGAAGGAAAAGGAATAAAGAAAGTACAGAAGGCCAGGCAAAAAGGGTCAGAGAGACAGGAGGAAGGACCAGGAAAGGAACCCAAAGAAAAGTCCTTCTGCAGGTAGGATATTAAAGAAAGAAGGGAAACTAGGGTGTTCTCCTTGGACCAACAGGTACTAAAGTAAAATTTTAAATTTATGAAAATAATCTTTCAGCTTAGACTGACTCCTGTCTAACCATAAGCAAGTGTCTCTATGCACACAGGCTGGTAGGGTTGAGGCGGGATACTATCTGAGCACCAAGACAACAGGCCCAGACTCTGAGCCCCTCCCTGGAGTGGGTGTCTTATCTCTCAGGCACATGCCTTATGGTCTTCTAGCATTCTCCTCCCCAAATGTGCAAAAGCTGCCACCTCCCCTTGGAGTCTGTGAGCCAGGATAAAGGCCCCCAAGGACCGGGACAGAAGACAGTCTCTCAAGGCCTAATGCATCCTAAGGAAGAAAAGTTTTCCCGCCAGGACACTAAGTGCAAAGACGCTTAGCCAAGTGGAGTTTTAGCTATCTCATTATAAACTGGAATAAAACTGTTTTGCAAACAAATATTTGAAGCTAAAATAAAAAAGGTTGTTTCTGTTGTGCTGTCACATCAGAATAGAGACACTGGTACAATACATGCCTTCGGTAACATGTCCTTTCATTTATGATTTTTGCCTGCATCTATTTTCATTATCTGGAGTCTTATGTCCAAATATTGACTAAGCCTAAGCAATTCCTGTCTTTACCCAGCTTCACTTGATCCTATGGAGTCCTCAGCTCACTCGGTGTTCTTTCTCTGAATATAGATGTAATATATATTACATATATAAGTAAAACATATATATTATATATATGTCTCACAATTTCTATATCCATTCATCCTTTGATGGACAGTTGGATTGTTTCCCTATCTTGGCTATTATGAATGACGCTGCAATAAACACGAGGTTGCAGAGATCTCTGTGAGGTGCTGATTTTATTTCTTTTTTTAGCATGTTAAAGCCCCAAATTCTCTTGTATTTTTATTTTTTATTTTTACATATACATGTGATTATTAGGTTTCCACTTTTTGCCTTCACAGAATTAAAAAGGCTCAACATTTAATAATAATAACAATGTTTAAGATAAGGACTAGGAACAAAAACCTCATAAAGAATGAATGAAGATCTTTAAAATATGACAATGGGGCTTTAATGGGGACTGCATTAAAATTGTATATTGCTTTGGGTAATATGGACATTTTAACAATGTTGATTCTTCCTAGCCATGAACATGGTATATTTTTCCATTTGTTAACATTTTTGGCTGTTTCTTTTCTTAGAGTTTTGTAATTCTCTTTATATAGATCTTTCACATCCTTTGTTAAGTATACCCCCAGATATTTCATCTTCTTTGGTACTACTTTAAACGGGATGGAGTCCTTGACTGTTTTTTCAGCGTGGCTGTTGTTGGTATATATAAAGGCTACAGATATGACAAAATCCCAAAGCCAGAGTTGCTGGCATGGATGTGGAGAAAAGGGAACACTTCTACATTGCTGGTGGGATTGCAATTTAATACGTTCCTTTTGGAAAGACATCTGGAGAACACTTAAAGAACTAAAAATAGACCTGCCATTCAATCCTGCAATTCCACTATTAGGTATATACCCAGAAGATAAAAAAATCACATTACAATAAAGATGTTTGTATCAGAATGTTTATTGCAGCCCAATTCATAATTGCCAGGTCATGGAAGAAGCCCAAGAGCCCATTGATCTACGAATGGATCAATAAACTGTGGTATGTGTACACCATGGAATACTATGCAGCCCTAAAGAAAAACGAAGATTTTACCTCCTTCGTGTTTACATGGATGGAACTGGAAAATGTTCTTCTTAGCAAAGTATCACAGGAATGGAAGAAAAAGTATCCAATGTACACAGCCCTTCT
>CAUYTI010027926.1:0-17950 GCA_963575145.1 Galago senegalensis
AGATGCTTCTGTCTTTATGAAAAAGAGGATGGTGCAGTTCCCCAGGATGGCAACCAAGTACATGAGGCAAATGGGGAAGGAGACCCAAATGTGAGCGTGCTCCATCCCTGGGATCCCAATTAGGAAGAAGGTGGAGATTTCCACTTGTGAGGCATTAAAGACCAACATCTCAGCAGTATGAGGGAATCAGCATGTGAGTCTCAGAAGAGGCCTCCTGTACTGGCATAAATAAATTGTTTCAAATGGTTATGCTTTAGTCATCTGACTGGAATAAATCTTGTGATTCCACCTAGTCCCCTACACTTTCTGCCGCCTTGTTACTTGTGCTCACATATGTTGCATGAACCTTATAGATGCCTTTTGTATATAATCACTTCTTGGCATTTCTATTATTGCTGGGTTTTTTTCAACATGCTTTTACTCTCATGATCCTTTTCTCCATTTCTCTTTTTCTTGCACACATTTTCTTTTTCATCTGCATCTTTCTCTTTCCTGTATATATTGCCCTTCTTCTGGATTCCCAGTTAATAATGGCAATACAACTATGCTATGTTCGTGATGTTCTACTTCTCTGGTCATGTTTCTTCAGCTTCTAAATTACTTTTCCTGAGCAGAATTCTTTGCCCTGTTTGGTTTATTTCTCCAGAATGCCTATGTGCAGTTCAATGATAATTGTATCCACAGTAATGAAGTTTTGAAGTAGATAGATAAGGAATAGTAATGGATTATCCAATACAAATTTTAAAATAACTTCTGAATCCTAATGACAAAGAGGAAGAAAATAGAAACCTTATAAGAAGTTGACTGAATAGTCACCACTAATATTAAAGTGGGTTATGTGTTTACATAAGTTGTTACAAAATGCCTTTGTTCCAGTTACTGGAATTTTCTTCCCCTAACATTAGTTTGATCATTCTATCTTCTCTGAAGAATGTCCAGAAGTGTACTGCACCAATTCCTTAACTGGTGTCCAAAGCCTCTCCTTTATCCTGCTATACACACTTCCATACTCTGATCACCCTGATTCCCTACTTACATTTTCTGCTGCTACTATGGGTCTTGAATCAGACTTTCAAGACATAAAATGAAAATTTATGATTATATTATTGCATCAAAAGATATTCTGAAATGAGAGATTGCAGTGATGGATAGATGGCAGTAATTTGTTTAAAGTATAAATATTTTATAGAAGAGCATAGACTATTTCCTTTAAAGTAGAAAAACCGAGAACAGAATTTGATATTTTCAATATTAGAAAACTTGAGGAACAGCTGTAATTTATGCTGCTTGAAATACATTTTGTTTCTGTTTTTTAATTTTATTTACTTTGTCTCACTAGTAAGCAGAAATTACTCCTCGAACTCTTGTTCAAAGATCAATGATAACTCAGTGCATTTTGTGTTACTGTTGGTAATATTGTGGAATTGCAATATTTTCTAGTTTCACAGAATTTTGTGTTAGCAGATACCATTTTAGTATGCACTGGTTAACACTGAATGAGTTAGAAATGACACTCTCATCTGGGAGAGCTATAATTTTAATATAATATAAATAAAATATATTTTATTATATTTTATATTATATATATAACTTAATATAATATAAATAAAATTTATGCAAAAATCCTTAAAATATTTCCCTAAAAGCCATGAACTCATAAGACACCTTTTGTCATAATCATATCACGGTTTCTTTCTTGTTTATCAATACAGAAAAATGTGAAGCTGATATTTAAATCTGATCAGAAGCACAAAGGAAGGACAATATGAAGAAAGACTTGTTGGTGGTCATCATTGTTTTTCTCACTAATGTCCACTGTAAACTGGATGGACTCACATATCCCAACTCAGAAACTACATTGTCATGAAGGGAACAACTCTACCATTAAGCAAAACACACCATCCAAGATCCAGGTCAACATTCATTTCCTTGAATTTCTTGCTGTGCGTAGGCTGCAGGTCAGGCTAGTAACAAGTTGATTTCCATGGGTTGGCAGTACCATGTACTTAGACCTATGCATTTATTCACATTGTTGAAACTTATAGAGTTGAATTATAAGCATTCATCCTACATGCTAGGCAACCAAAGTTAGTATGGAAATTTCTTGCTTGATGAAATACAAAGTGGCTGCTATTACTATAAGGAAACTTACCAGCAAGTAGGTAGGTAAGTCATTTAACCCACGTATCAGAGTAAGGAAACAGGTGGACACAACAGTGTTTCCCAACTATGTACGCACACCAATTTATCCTGACCAGTAGAGCCTCATCCTCCCCAATATTAACCCAGTTGCCCATAAATCACTGGGGACTTCTAACTCACCAGGGTGTACTTAAAAGAAAACTCCTGATATTTGAACCCTCAAAGGGGATTAGAATCAAGTCATACAACTCCCTAAAAATAGCAGATAAGAATTAACCATTCATGAAGAGCACCCTTTAAGCCTACTTTTCTCTTCTGGCACAATCCGGGTATTCTGAGTTTTACTTCCAAAGACTTTCACTTCCCTCTGTGTTCATGTGGCCCATAGGTTACTTCCAATTGAATAGAGTACATGCAGTGTGGGTTGGTAAATTCTTGAGATACTTTACTTAGGATAAGGGTCTCCAGTTCCATCCAAACTGTTGCAAAAGGCATTAATTCATCTTTTTAATGGCCTTTAGTACTCTTTGGAATACATATACCACATTTTGTTAATCCACTCATGAATTGATGGGAACTTGGGTTGAATGCACACCTTTGCAATTGTGAATTGTGCTGCAATAAACCTTAGATTGTGGATGACTTTTGATTAAATGAATTCTTTCCTTTGGGTAGATAACCATTAGTGGGCTTGCTGGATTAAATGATAGGTCTACATTTAGTACTTTGAGAATCTCCATACTGTTTTCCATAGAGGATGTACCAATTTGCAGCCCCACCAAGAGTGTATAAATGTTCCTTTCTCTGTGTGTCTGTGCCAGACAACATGTAGAGTTTTTGGACTTTTTAATAAAAATCATTCTAACAGGGGTAAAGTAATATTTCATTGTTGTTTTAGTTTGCATTTTCCTGATAATTAGTGATATTGAACATTCCAAAAATGTTTATTAGACATTTGCATACATTAGACATTTTCTTTTAAAAAAAACTTCTGTTGAGGTGGTGCTGTGGCTCAAAGAAGTAGGTCACCAGCCCCATACGCTGGAGGTGGCGAGTTCAAACCCAGCCTCAGCCAAAAGCTGCCAAAAAAAAAAAAAAGTTTCTGTTCCTGTCTTTTGCCTACTTTTTTTTCCTTGATGATCTGTTTGAGTGTTTTATAGATTCTGGAAACTGGATATTAGCTTTCTAGCATATGTATAGTTTGCAAATATTTCCTCTGATCTTGTATGTTGTCTGTTTGTTCAGTTGATTATTTCCTTAGCTATGCAGAAGCTATTTAATTTAATCAAATATCACTTTTTTATTTCTATTATTGCTGTAATTGCTGTTGGGCTCTTAGTCATAAATCCTTTGCCTGGGATGATATCTGTAAAAGTTTTTTCTACGTTTTATTTTTAGAATTCTCATGGTTTCATGTCTTATAATTAAGAATTTTATTCATCTTGAGTTTATTTTTTGTGAGTGGTGAGAGTTTCATTCTCTTGCATATGGCTATCTAATTTTCCTAGTATAATTTATTGAATAGATCTTATTTTCTCCTGTGTGTATTATTGTATGCTGTGTCAAAGATCAGTTGGCTATAAGTAGATGGCTTTATATCTAAGTTTTTTGTTCTGTTTCCTTGGTCTATGTCTTTATTTTTGTTTCCATGGTGTTGCTATAAGGGTCTCACAGAAAAGCGATGTTGTGAAGAATAAGCACGCTTATTAAAATTGGGTTTTAAATAAAGGTGACCATCTACTTGCTCAGGCAAAATGGCGAGCTTCTTTATTTGCAGTTGGCTTATATAGGGAATTTTGTACATGCAGCAGTGACCTCATTGATCCATTTAAACAGCTTATGACCACCCACCCTGTAAGTAGCTCCTTCCTGGAAATCTTATAATCCACCCAACATACATCTTTAAGCATAATCCTTTCAATATAACCCAATTTAACATAACCTAATGAAGAACATGTTGTCAGTTATTACTTTCTTTGTTCTTATCTGATGAAGCCTGAGGCTACGGGGGAAAGAGGAGATTTGAATGTCTGTTCTACTGACCATGCCATTTGGAGGCAGTTACTTCGAATCTTTAAGCAAAGCACAGAGAAACTTCTTGGGCATATAAGAGTTTGTGTGCATGTAGGCCTTAAGTCGGGGGGGGGGGGGGTTGCTGGAGACTTTTACAAGGAATTCTCAGGCTGGACTTCTCAAAAGCCTTTCATGAGCCCAGGTTTCATCTGTGCCATTAGATACCTGTATGACATTACCATTCCCAGACCTGTCAGTAAGCGACCTTTGTCACTTACCACAGATCAGGAAAGGTTACTCCATTCTCAGACCTGTCAGCAAGTGACCTTTGTCACCTACCACAGATCAGGAAAGGTTACTGATGGGTATCTTGCCAGTTTTCCAAAGGGCTTTCTCATAGGCCTTATAAAGTCAACCTTAATTCCTTAACGCAGTCTGGAAATGCTATTCCAGCCAAAACCTTGTTCATGTTAGGCCTGCAACTAACCTGGCTACATGGGATTTTGCCTCAGTTTCTTAAGTATGCCTGCACAAAGTCTTTTCACTGCTCTCTCCCAAGCAGCTTTTTTGGCTAGAGGCATATAGGCATTTCGCCTATACCATGACTGTGCAGAAACTTCTTTCTTTAATCAAATCCCATTTAGTTATCTGTTGCTGTGATTCCCACTGGAGTCTTATAAATTCTTCACCTATACTGATATCTAGAAGAGTAGTAGCAATCATATGCACCAATAATAGTCAAGTTAAAAGTCACATCAAAAACTCAATACCAATCAAATAGCTATAATACTTAGGAATATACTTACTCAAGGAGATGAAAGAGCTCTACAAAGAGAACTACAAGACACTAGGAAGGTGTGTCAAAAATTATCCATTGGATACAGTGTACACTAGTATACAAAGACACACTAAAATCCTTGACTTTACCACTATACAAGTCATTCATACAACCAAAATCACTTGCAATTCCTAAATCTGTTAAATATAGTAAAAAATAGAATAATATTATAAAATGTATATGGAAAGGCAAATGATACAGAATAACTGACAAAATATTAAAGAAGAAAAAGTTAAAATTCTGATGCTACCCATTTTTAAGACTTACAATAAAGCTACAATAACTAAGATAGTATAGTACTAGGGAGAATGCATACATACACTAAAGGAACGTTAAGAGATTATCCAAAAATAGATACAAATTTAGTAAAGCTACCTTTGACAATGGAACAAAGGCTATACAACAACATATAAAGGACAGTTTTACAAAAAGCAAAAAAGTAGTAAAATAATTGGAAATCAATATGAAAAAAATACAGACATAGATCTTACACATTTTACTAAACCTAAAATGTTTCATAGAGTTAAACATAAAATACAGTGCTATAGTACTAGTAGAAGAAAATTCAGGTGAAAATCTACATGACCTTAGGTTAAGCAAAAAAACAAAAAACCATGATTCATGAAAGACAAATTGATAAGTTAAACTTTATTAAAACTTAAAGCTTCCTCTTTGAAAGACACTGTTAAGAGAATAAAATGACAAATCATAGACAATTATATGCATGATCATGGATCAGAGTTGGAGATGTCTGCATAAACTCATATTTTGCAAGCTGTTTACAAATCACATAAGTGAGAGAAATGACTTGTATCAAGACTAAAATTCTGAGTTGCCATATCTACATACTGGAATTGAACAATTCAGAATATTTTAAATAGATGATTGATGTTGTGAGCAAGGTTTCTCATAGTTAGAGTGGAAATTCATAGGGAAGTAAGGGAAAGGGGCTAGAATTATATGTGTGATCATGGATCAGAGTTGGAGGTGTCGGCATAAACTCATATTTTGCATATTATAGACACAGATGTTTACATATAGAAGTATTTATAGATATATGTACATTAATATGTTAGTATGCATACATCTATTCTCTTTTCTTATTCTCTAAATGAGAAGGGCTACAAGCAAGAACACTCTATTAGCCAGGAGTACATCTACCACTCATACACATACCTTGGTTTCAAATACCATTCTTAATTGAAAGTAACCTTGATGAAATGATAGGTTCTAGAACTTTGACAGGCAAGATCATCTTGGAGTATCTATCTTATAGTGCTAGAAAGCAAGGATGTGCCAAAACAAACTATCAAATAAAATAAAATCCCACATTGATGGGGGTATGTCAAAGGCATGTTGGTATTAAATAAAGGCCTTCCTTTGGCTTAAGCTGAAATAATTTGAAAAAAAAAACAAAATAAAATACATCTGATTATAATCCAATTTATAAAATATATATTCATAAGTCAATTTTAAAATAATAAAGGATTAAATAAATGAAGGGGGAGGAAAAACATCTCCACATAAAATACTTTTAGTTAGATACTCTCCCCTCATGACTTCCCCTGATTACAGTATAGACTTTTCATAGTTACTTCCTTCCAAAATCAGGCTATGAAAAGAAGAATTTTTTAAAAGAAAAAAATATTAAATTGACTGTGGGAAGACATGACAAATGTCATCCCAGTCACACAAAGTCAACATCAACTGTAATAAGTCATGTTGCTGATTCATATTGCTGATATGATATAATTAATATGGTATTCTTTGTCTATGGTCTTCTTCCCCAAAACATATAACCCTAGCCTAACCATGAGAAAAATATCATAAGCATACTGATAGAGGGATATTTTACAAAATACCTAACTAGAATTCCTCAAAAATGCCAAGGTGATATTCTGTATTGGATCTTGGTATGTAAGAAGAATATTAGGAAAAACCTAAGGAAATATAAATAAAACAACATTGGTAGTGAAGTATAAAATTGATTTATTAGTTATAACAAACGAATAATACCAGTTAAAGATGATAATAATAGGAGGAACCGGGTTCAGGATATGTGGGAGTTCCACATTATCTTTCAAATTTATCTGTAAGTCTAAAACTATTAAAAATACAGTTATTTTAAAAGGAAAGCATTGTTAACAATTTCAAAGGAAATGGGGCTTTAAATGAAGATGTGAATATTGAATTTAGTAAAAAGCAGATAGCTAGAAATATCATAGTATATGATTATGGTAGAATCATGTAGGTTCAAGTGGGAGAGTGGGAGCTGATGAAGCTGAGTATTTTCAATTCTTCAAGGATGTTTTGTGGGCAACATAAATTAAAACCAGATATTTTAGTTGATCACATTAATAGCTAACAAAGATTTCTTAGCATCTATTTGTTGAAGTCCCCAGTATTTGAAATCTGTATCTCTCTCAATCCCATAATTAAAGATGTGGAATATAATTTCTAAAAAAAAAAAAAAATATATATATATATATGTATATATATATATAGTGTTTCAATGCAGAATGATGTTGGGGACATAGAAAAAGATGATCAGGGTATGGAAACTGAAGAACCATATTCTTCCATACTCAGAGCATAGAGATTACACTTTAAGATATAAAATGATTAATGACTCTCAGAAATAATTGAAAGAAGTGCACTGAAAATACAGCAGAGAAAATGAACAGATATATAGATCTCAGAATATGTATACTCCTCAAAATAGAAAGGTTTTTGTAGGTTCTCACACACAGAAAGATTATTTATTATTTCTAGATAATTTAAGAACTGCCCAAATCAGTTCACTTAATTTGGTCCATGTTTTCTTTCTTTTAGATTTCTATAGGTATCTTTTCTATTTTTCATCATTGATTTTGTTGAGAAGTTCTACTGCTGGAAATATTTTTTTCTCTCCCGAACAAAAGATAAAAACATGTATTTAAGTATTTTCATATTAAGCTCAGTAGTGTGGAGAAAAAAATGCCAAACTAGACTATAGGGTTCATATTAGACTTAGAATTATTGTATCGTGAAATCTAATTCTTTCTCAGAAATTGAGAGCCTTCACAGCATATAATGAATAACTTCAATTCAACTATGTCTTTATTCTCTATATAGACAAGATAAAGATTTATTATTATTATCACTGTTCATATCTAATATCTTAAAGACAAAATATTATTAGTAATATTTAAGTTCAGAATTCTACATTTCTATGAAATTATTTCATAAATATAAAGGGAATGGGAAGAATGTCATGTTAGAGTCTCTTTCACCTAAACCGCATGTTTCTTGAATTTTTTGAGGATTCTGTCACGTATTTGCTTGGTCTTAATGCTATATACAATGGGGTTCATCAGAGGTGGAACCAACAAGTAGACATTTGCCATGATCACGTGGACAATTGGAGAAGCATTCTGTCCATAGCGACGGATCATGGATAGTCCAATCATTGGTGTATAGAAGGTGAAAACAGCACAGATGTGGGAGATGCAAGTATTGAGAGCTTTCACTCTCTCAGCCTTGGAGGCTATGCTCAACACAGTGCCCAGGATGAGGGCGTAGGAGAGGAGGAGAAGGACTGAATCAAGACCCATGGAACAGATAACCACCATGAGGCCATAGATACTACTGACCCGACGGCTGGAGATGGTTGTCTTTATGAGGTCCTGGTGCAGGCAAAAGGGGTAGGAGAGAATATTGACAGCACGGTATTGAAGTCTCTTCAGGAGGAAGGAAGCTGGAAAGACAAGAGTCAAGGCCCTTCCAGCAATTGCCAACCCAATCCCAATGATTACACTATTGGTTAAAATGGCTGCATAACGCAAGGGTTCTCGGATTGCTACAAAGCGGTCAAAGGCCATGGCCAACAGCACAGCAGACTCAATAATTGAGAAAACATGAATGAAGTACATCTGGATCAGACAAGCATTGAAGGGAATCTCCCGGGCATGGAACCAGAAGACACTGAACATGGTAGGCAAGGTAGTGGTAGATAAGCCCAAGTCAGTGAGAGTCAGCATTGACAGGAAGTAGAACATTGGTTGGTGGAGGGAAGGCTCAGTTCTTATAATGAAGAGGATCATAATGTTCCCCACAATCGAAGTGACATAAACCAAGAAGATGGGGAGAGAAATCAATCCATAACTGCTTTCCAGGCCAGAGAAGCCTGTCAGGAAGAAGCGAGGGTATAAGGTAGAACTGTTGAAGACAGACATTCTGCTGGTGGAAGAACCTTCAGTTCAGAGGAGGTAAGAATATGGAAAATCAGAGTAAAAGCCAATATTGCAACAAAGAACTATGTTTTGATGTATGCAATCTGTATTTAGTGCTTTTAATCACTCTTCTGCTCATTATATTTAATTGCCACCTACATTCATTGTTTTACCAATTGATTTATTCTTTCATTGTTATGTATTTATTGACAACTTTTTTTTTAATGGAGTCTTGCAATATTTCCCAGACTGGTCTAGAATTCCTGGGCTTGAGCATTCTTCCCATCTCAGCCTCCTGAGCATCTGAGACTACAGGTATATGCTGCCACACCAATAGCATATCTTATTAAAGTAAATCTGATAGTACTAAAAATATAGGCTTGTATAAGACCTTACAAAGTACTGGATGAGGAATTAAAATTAAGTTTTAGATTAGCACTTTAAATATTATATAATTATACAAGATAATATAAAACACAAGGAGGAACTTACCTTCCTGGAGGAAAGGAAAGATTTATTGAAGGAGATTCTTCAATTAGGTCTCAAATGATAAATGCAAGTTACATGGGATCAAAAGGCTGTGATGCAAATGCTATAGTGATTGACATGGTGTAACTAGAGAGCATGAGAAATGCAAGCAAATATAATTGAACAAAGGATAGATGGCACTTTATATGGTTGTGGGAGCTAAGATTAAATGGAAACGTACCAGGATTTGTGAAAGAACTTGCGGTAAATATGAGGACCATGGATGTAACCTCAGAGGACACAGGTATTCATTATTTACATTATTTACTACATCTAACACTTTGTATGGATTACTAACAGAGAATTGTATTACTTTATGTAATGTTTAAGGGATTCAAACAGTTTTATCTAAAGATCTTGGCACAATGTCTGTGACTTAGGAGATACTTTGGGCTTAAGTGAGATAAAATGTTAGCCAAGATGCTGAAGTAGCCACAATCTTAAGTGTATCAGTGATATATGGCAGTGACCCAAATGCAGCTGTGACCTGGAGTGCTCAAGTCATCACATGTAATTTCTTTTGTCATTGGCATTCATAATATTGTTAAGTGTGCATGCCCATATGTAAGTTAGAGAAAGAGGAGGCACTCGGGTCATCATCAACATTACCACCACCAACTTCAGCAGTTTTAACATTACAACTTTTGTTAATATAAGATAGCAATGTTTTGAGAGAACGGAGGTTTTACAGTGGATGGATTCTCACCATAGGTACTATCTGCCCCTGAAGAAGAGTTGACGATGTTATCCATTCCAAGAGCCCCTCTGACCAGCGTTAGAAGATGATAGCCTACCTTTTTTGGAGGAATGGCAGTCTGAATCTGTGACCTATTCCAGAACAGTAGTTTGACAGGTGGTCAGTCCTACCTTTTGACCTTCCCTTCCACTTTCTAGACTCTTCAAATATGTAACGTATTAATCTCTTACACAATTTTCTCAATTCATAACCTTTCTTCAGGAACATATAAGCCCTCAAATGCAAATAGCTATTCACCCTGCTACAGGCTGGCTGTGTCTCCAGGCTATCAAGCCTAGGGACTTATATGCAGAAAGAGCCACCAAAAATGGACATAAGAGAAGACTAAAATACACATTGTATCCTAAGGCAGATAGTCCTTCAGTGGAGCATGTCCTAGCCCAGTCATCAGTCTCTCCTTCAGTGACTGCAGAGCCAAGATAAAGCCTCTTGACCTTTATCATCCTTGACTCTACCCAGGGAGGTGGATTACTAGCATTACATTTCTGTGCTTTAACTACTCTAATCTGTCTCCCCTTCTTGGCTAGTCTATTCTCCCAGGACCACATACATTGTTTTTTCCAATAAAACCTCTAGAGAAAATAAATGATGTCAGTGCTGCCAGAACCTTTTCTCCTCAAGGACATGCCAACTTCCTGCTCTGGAAGTCCAGATGAGGAAGTAATTGAGAAATGTTCTGGAAATCATTAATTGAAGAAAACAAATTGGCTTAATTAATCAGAATGAAGTATTAAAGAAAAAAAATGTGTGCTCTGAGTAACCAGATGCAACATTTTCTAGCTGTTGAATACTAGAAAAATTAATCTGTTTTTTTATGCCACGTTTTTGCAACCATACAATAAGAATAATAAAATCTACTCTGTTAATTTGTTGTAAGGAACATAAAAAACATGTGTGTAAAGTGTAAATCCATTTTGCTTAAAGGTAGTACTCATGAAAGCAATTATAACTAATATAGGACTATGGGATCCATATAGAGTTATCTCATAATAATCAATTTTTTCATCAGATACTAAGCAGAGGAGTGGACACTCTGTCTTCATCCAGCAACAAGTCCTACTTACATTGGCCCATAAATCTGCTTCTGGACAGTCCTGAATTGTTATATTCAGTAGAAAAGACAAAAGTGTGATAGGATACAAAAGCTATACCCCTATGCTCTTACTATCTGTGAAGAAATAAATCCCCTCAAAGTACAACTTTAAAGAACTTCTTTTATGTTCATTTGTCCATTACATAGGTGGTAGATACAAAAACGGAGAAAGGGTTTGCAACTTTAGAGTCAAATCCAATCCTCTGCTTGTCCTCTTCCTCAATTCCTCTTCACCTTTCACCACTAGGAAATTTATCTCAATTGGGTCATTATTGCTCTTGCTCGAGGAAAATCCCTTTCTTTATTTTCCCCAAAACTTATAACATCCATGATGTAAATCACTTCTGAGAGTCATCATTTTGTTTTCCTTCTCTTCAATAGCAGATCAATTCAAATCATTTCCAATAAAATCTTGATTAGGGAGAAACTGACTTCATTCTGGTATCACAGTTACATCTCATGAAACATTCTTTTAACCAGTTCATCTATTTCTGCTTTTGTAACTTGATGTTACAATATTTTTTGCTCAAAAATATTTAATATTCTACATGTTTTTAGCATATTTTTCTGAAATTTACAATACTACTATTTTAATAGAACTAGTAGCCAAAAAGCCATACAAGCATTAATACATTAATGAATCAATCAATCCTTTGTCAATTATATTTGAGAGAGACTTCACATTGTCAAACCATAGTGTGTGAACATCAAATGTGCCCATTAACCTACTAACATTTTAGAGAAACAAGTAGTGAATACATCTGTATAATTTAGTTTAACCCAGTCTTCTCTAGATACATGTTATCCAGACAGCATTTGTTAATATTTGAAATCTGAGCTCTGCATTATTCAACCCAAGAAAGAAAGACTAGAAAAGTCTTGCTTTTAGGCAGAGTTTTTCAACATGAAGGATTTTGATTCAAGAGAGCATTTGATGGTGTAAACTTATTGAGGTGACAAAATATCTAGATTTTACAACCTTAAGCATTTCTGAAGTCATCATGTTAGCTGTAGAAATGTACTTTCTTTGATGAGCCTACTTGTTCATTGAGACATAACACAGGCAAAGGATTCAGTGTAGTGGGGATAAAAGTCATAGCTCCTTTCATGAAGGCACTTAAATTGGAAGACCAAGTCTTCATTTATACAACCTCTTGCTAAAACCTGAAGCCAAGAAAAGAAAGAGGGAACAACAAAAATTAAACAGAATAATTTGTACTCAAGGCATGTTTGAAAGCTCTAACATATGGTAGAGTTTAAGGAAAGAAGGGAATAAGAAAGAACAATATTTACAAGATAGTGGCCCAGAAGTTTCCGTTTGAAATCAGTGTTCTGCAGATCATCAGGAATTAGTATCTTTCTTGTAACACATTTTTTTATTCAAGATTAATATATAAGGATACAAATGTTTAGTTTACATTATGTTCACTTCTAAGGTTAACTTCAAGTTATAGTTGAACCCTTCACCCAGGGGACGTGCTGAACACTATCACATTGAGCGCATTAGGTGAGATCATGCCAATCACCCTCTCTCCTCTCCCTTCCTCCTCACTAGACTATACTTGTGTGTTTCTTTTGTGTGGGTGTGGAGTTGTTTTATATTGGTTTCATATTAGTAATGTGTACATTGGATACTTTTTTTTTCCATTCTTGAGATACTTTACTAAGAAGAATGTGTTTCACCTCCATTGAAGTAACACAAAAGATGTGAAGACTCCATCTTTTCTTATGGTTGAATAGTATTCCATGGTGTACATATACCACAGTTTGTTAATCCATTCATGGATTGATGGGCACTTGAATTGCTTCAACGTCTTAGCAATTGTGAATTTGAGCTATAAGAAACATTCTGGTTCAAATGTCCTTGTGGTAAAATGATTTTTATTCTTCTGAGTAGATACCTAGCAGTGGGATTGCAGGACCAAATGAAAATTCTACTTTCAGTTCTTTGAAAATTCTCCATACTTCTTTCCACAGAGTTTGTACTAGTTTGTAGTCTTGCCAGTAGATGCTAGCATGGATGTTCCTTTCTCTCCACATCCACACCAGCATCTGCAGATTCAGGAGTTTGTGATCTCACTAATCCCACTGGAGTTAGGTGATATCTCAGAGTGGTTTTGGGTTGTGTTTCTCTGATGATTAAGGATGATGAGCATTTTTTTTTCACATAATACTTATTTTAACACAGACAGAAAATCCCAGGCACAGGTAATATATTTAACAATCATTTGAAACATTTTAATAAAGAAAAAAGAAATCTTACAAATGTATGTCTAGAGATTATGAAAAGAAAGATAATTTATCTTTTCTTTTTATTTTTTATTTCAGGTTAATGTGAGGGTATAAACAATTAGGTTATTTTTTAATACATTTTATGAGGCAAGCATAACCTATATTTCATAACTGGATTAGGGCATCACAGAAAATAAATATTTAAGATTAATACAACCCCCAAATTGATTCTGAAATCTGAGATAAAAGTGTTACCATACCTAATCTGGTGATTAACACAGGTACAAACACACACTCTCAAATTTTGATCCTGTTGGATTTCATTCAGGTATCAAAGTCATTTTATATGCAGATATCAAATAATATAATTTACTACATTAACACAAAAAGGAAGAAATCATGTAGTAATCTATAGTTATGAAAAAACTGACTTAATTTGGTACTGATAATGATAATATATTAAGCTAGAGTTAGAAGATAATTTCCTTGATTTATTTTCTAAAAAAGGAAAGCTACAGCAAACACCAAATGTTAAATGTATTTTTCCCAAGAGATCAGGAAGAGGAAGAAAGCGCCCAGTATGCTCACTTCTAAAATTTACTAGAAAACTAATGAATAAAATTGGATGAGAAGAAATAAGAGACATGGGACTCTAATGAAAGAAATAAAGCTTTGTTATTATTCATAGACAATATAGTGAATAATTAGTAAATACCAGATATCATAAAGGCAAATAATGAGAGTCAACTCATTATGGTAAGTAGATACCGTTTTACATCCAAAAGCACATGCTGGCAAGAGAAAATAGACACTGAAATTTAAAGCAGTGTGCTCATATTGTTGGGCTTCCATTACCACAAATAGCCATATATAAAAACCTACTATAAAATTACAGTTTATGACAGTAAATTGGATGAGTGCAAAGATAGAAAATTATGTCCAATGGAACAGAACAGAAAGACCAGAAATAGATCCACACATACTCATTTATCTTCTATGACATAAGCAGCATTGTGGTATAAGGGATAAATAATGCTTTATTCAGTAGATGTTTCTAAATGAACTATGTAGTCATAGTCATATAAAAAAATTCCTTGATCTCACCTCATCATTCATAAAAATAAATTCTATCTAGATTGTATATCCAGATGTCAAAAGTAAAGCCTTAAAGGTTTGAAAGGTTATGCAAAGTCATTGATAATATCAGTATTTCCCAGCTACTTATTTCCCTTAGCTTCAAACATAGCCTTCATTGCCTACTCTGCAATAATGCAACTGGACTCAATGGACATTTTTTTTTTTTCTGCTTTGCAGATGCATGATGTTAAACTTGGCCAGTAGAGGATGCTGTAGAGACATCTGTAGGAAACCTCTGATTCTTGTTTCTACCATGCAGAAACCAGAAGCATGTAAGAAACATTTCATAGTGATGCTCACCTCGTCAAATTTCAAGTTTCCCTGTGACTTTTTTTTTCCTTTGGTAATTTTATTTTTTTAATTAAATGATAGCTGTATACATTAATGCAAACATGGGGTACAGTTTAGTGTTCTCATATACATTTTGACATACTTTCATCAAGCTGGTTTACATAAATTTCATGTCATTTGCATAGTCATTGTATCAAAACATTTACATTCTAGTTCTAGAGAAGTTCACTTGTACCCTTGTTAGACAGAAATATAGGTGACCTTTCTGTTTACCCTCCCACCACCCAGCCACCCTTCTCCCCTTCCCTTCCCCACCCCCTCCCCATATTCTTGGGCTAGAATTAAGTTGTTTCTTTCATTTGAGAAGTTTATATTAGTTTCATAGAAGGGCTGTGTACATTGGATACTTTTTCCTCCATTCCTGTGATACTTTGCTAAAAAGACCTTGCAGTTGCTCTAGTGCTTAGTTAGCTCCCCAGACTTCATCAACCTGCAAACTGCAGGGGTTGTTTCCACTTTATCAGTTCAAGTTTGGATTTCCTTTCCACCTATAAGGTGTCAATTGCTTGACAATTCCAGCTATGGTTCCTTACCTGTCAGCTTTAGCCTACCTCTCACATTTCAGGGATTCTCTCGTCTCCTCTCTGAAAAGGCCTCTCAGTCTGTCAGCCTAGGCCCACAATATAGGTCATAGGGGTCTGTTTTTCTTGCTCCAGGCAACTGAATCAAATTCTCTGGCATCCAGTGGGCTGAAAGTACACATTCTCTAATGAAATATTAACCTACCTCAGGCTTGAGAAAGATATCCTCCTCATCTAAATTGGTTCCTTCCTTGAGTATTCTCCCTAAGCTTTGAGGTATTAGTTAGTTATATTTACTTGTTAAAAATTAATTTCTTAAAAAAATTAATAATTACAGTAGAAACTCTGTACATTGACCACCCAAGAAACTGTAACAAACTGGTCAAGATATAGAGGAGGTCAACACGTGGAACTAAGTCTACTGTACTGATACATGGACATATGTGTGGTGCATGTCTAGTCTATGAAAATTAGATCAACTTAAGGACGTGGTCGATGTAGGGAGGTGGTCAACTATGGAAGTTCTACTGTATTTATATTAACTAATTCTATTCAAATTGCTGTGTAATTTTTGTCTTCTAGTTGGATCCTGTATGATACAGTAAACAGATACTTCTTTAAAAACATATAAAAAGCACTATACGTAAAAAGCACATTCATAGGCTTAAATAAAATTAAGAATTCATTTCCAGCCATCAAACCTATCATTAAGAGATTAAATAGAGTTCAGAAAATGTTGTAATGCATGTGTCTTATAGAATCAGCTCTAGGGTCCCAGCAGTATCTTTGATTATCTAGTTCATATATTGGGCTTAACCTTCTTACTTAAAACTTGAAGAGATAAAAACTATTGGTCATTTTCTCTTGAATTCTTATCCTCTTCCATCTGCCTAAAATGAAAGATTATCTTGAGAATCTTATTTCATCCTTTCTTTGTGTCATATCTTTTCTGGGAACTTTTCATCCCATAATTCACTGAGAAACCAATGTGGAAGTAAACTTTAGTGTTTAATGTGAAGAATCCTTAGGATAAACACTTTTAAAGAATGGAAATAGGGAGCACTGGGAAGAAGAAGTTGAGCAGTAAATTAAACCTTGATTTCAATCTTGTTCAAAATCACAAGGACTTCTGGAGTTAAAAGTGTCCAAACCAATTTTTCTGCTTCAGACCTTCAGGGTCTAGACCTTTATGCCTTTATATCTCAGTTATTGAATGGGTCATAACCGTACACAAAGCACATTTCTCCAGCTGAGGCAATCCCTGAAAAGGTTAAAGGTTGAAGTCTCCCTGTTGGCATCACTTCCAGCACCTGAGGTTACAAGTCATTTACTGAAATGGGACCAGGTAGTGGTTCTCCAGTGGGTCCATGAACCCAAGTTTTATTTGGAGTTGGGAGGGAGAATGCATGATGCTTTGGACAAGTTTTAAGTTTTTCCTGGAGATTGGAGAGTATTACCCACATGCACTCTTTCTAACCCTTTTGCTTTTCTTCATGCTACTTCCTCGTCCTGGAATAGTTTTCCCAGTGATGTGCCGGTAAACTGGAGCCTAAGAAGGTCTTTTAAAAACTCTAGTAAAAGTGTTTTCCCATTTGTTTGTTTTAAATATGCCTATTCTAGCCAATTTCATATGAATAATTCATTCAGAATACAGAGTTAGAGCAACACATGTCTTTCATGAGCCAGCTTTAGCACATTACTTCCAGTTCTGTCCAACTGGGAAGAATGAATTTAACACAAAAAGCATGAAGTTTCAACTGCTTTGACTCCTGAATTAAATTCTCAAGTACAATTGGCCACTTTTTAATAACATCGTTGTACCAGGTACCTATTTCTATAATGCTGTTATATTTTTTTTTTTTTTTTTTTAGAAAGAGCCTCAATCTGTCCCCCTGGGTAGAGTGCCATGGCATTACAGCTCACAGCAATCTCCAACTCCTGGGCTCTAGCGAGTCTCCTGCCTCCGCCTCCCAAGTAGCTGGGACCACAGGCACCCGCCACAATGCCCGGCTATTTTTTGGTTGCAGCCATCATTGTTGTTTGGCGGGTCCGGGCTGGGGATTCGAACCCGCCACCTTAGGTGTACGTGGCTGGTGCCTTAGCCGGTTGAGCTATAGGCGCCGAGCC
>CAUYTI010027928.1:0-11728 GCA_963575145.1 Galago senegalensis
GCTCACAGCAACCTCCAACTCCTGGGCTCAAGCGAGTCTCCTGCCTCAGCCTCCCAAGTAGCTGGGACTACAGGCACTCGCCACAACGCCTGGCCATTTTTTGGTTGCAGCCATCATTGTTGTTTGGCGGGCCCGGGCTGGGGATTAGAACCCGCCACCTTAGGTGTACGTGGCTGGCGCCCTAGCCGCTTGAGCCACAGGCGCCTCTTATCTCCCCTTTCCTGGGCAGCAGAAAAGATCACAGCCCAGAAACATCTATGTGGGCAGTCAATAAAAGTTTCTCCCAAAGCCTGCAGCACTCTCTTGCCACAAAACACTGGTGAACAATAACCCACCAGAACAGAAGCCTTTTAGCCATATCCACCTGTTGACTAGGCCAATGCCAGAGAACGAAACCAACCCCTGCTATTTATTTCCCTACCTCAAAAAGTGAATTCTTCTGAAATGCTCTGAAAGTAGGTCACTCCTTTCACAGACTGAGGGCTTAAGAGCTGTCAGTTGAGGGCTGAGGGAGCTCTGTGGGAGCCCGGGAGAGCCCTTCCTGGGGAACTGGGTCCTGCTGACTCTTCCATGAGCCCATTGAATATCCTGCTCTAGGGCCACTCAGCCCAGCCATGGGTACATTCTTCTACAAAGAACTACGAAGGGACTCTTCTCTTGAAGCTTTGACCTTGACTGTTTCCAGGGCAACACTGTTACCTCCTTAACCCACTTACCTACAGATTAAGGGCGATCATGGAGAGTTTTCAGAATTTTTTTGTGACTTGTTGTCATCACCCTAATTGTCCCTGTGATGGAAGTGGCATGGGTGGTAGGAAAAGCCACGCCTTGGGTAACCACAACCAGAAATCATGTTTTACTAAGGTGTACACAGAACTGCACAAAAACACGAGCAGACAGAAGTTCTACAAGTGGACTTTTCTCTGTCCTTGACTAACTGGATGACTTTGAGTAAATCACTCGTACTCTCAGTACCTTTGTGTGTGCACGCCACTGTGTATCCTTTACATTTCAGAAGTGCTAGGACTATATTAACTGTTTCAAGAGCAGAAAACGATTTTAAATTCTTCCAAAAGAATGACTGTATATAAACTCAATAATAACGCTCAATTTTGTACAATAAGCAAACAGTGAGTTTTAATTGGTGTGCTCTTTCAGAGTTTAAGTTAGGTAGAGCCTCAATGAGTATTTTTCATCTAAAAGGTCCTTTAGTGCTTCCTTACTAGCCTTGATGTTCCTGTATGTATTTTGCTTCAAAGAATATGTTATTCAAAATGTATTCAATTATAAATGCCCTATAATGGAACAGTGCCTAGTCAACAGCAGAAATACACAAGAAAGCCCTGTCCAACTCATGCTTTTCTTGCCTTGACTGAGAACAGTACAAAATCTTTTAACATTAAAAGAGCCTGATTGTATTGACAGATGCTACATTTTTAATATTAAAGAAATGAAAGAATGTTTTACGGACTGCATTTGTAGGTTGGAAAATGGATTCAAACATCTCCATGTTCTAATCTGAAGCCCCTCTTTTGTCTATCTTGGTGCCACTGTGTTTAATAGAATCATCACTTTGTCCATAGCAGAAGCTGTTTTCCTTGGCGTACTTTCTCTCTGTGATTCATAACTTTCAATCTGTCATTTGTTTTTCTTTTGGCCAAAGAAAAGTTGTTACGGGTGTAAGGAATGACGATGTTGAAGGAACGGGAGTATTTACCACCTCTTCCCATGTGGAAATACAACAGGGTCACATCAGGGGAAATACAGTTAAACAAGCCAATCAAATTGCAAACCGGTTTTTGAAAGCACTCTGATAACGGTGGCTCATTAGGCTTCTCTTTGATGAAAATAGAAGGAAGGGGGGAAAAGCCTTTTAGAATTAGTGTCCCTGATATTTTGATAGCCTGCTATTTTGTTTGATTGGATGCTTGTGGGAGAAAATATTCAATGCTTTAAGTGATTACAATTGCTCTGGACACTAAGCAAATCCAATTGAAATAAAACAGAACTATTTTGCACATGGGGAAAGGTGAAAGTAGTTTATCAACCAATTTGGGCATTTTCAGACGATACCTGACTTTGGTACATAATGACCTGAATAATAATACCCGAATTCTGTGAGTTCCTACCATGCTGTCCTTCCACTTCCATGACGCTTGTCCAGTACACATAGTGACCTGTTAAAATGTGTTTTCTCTCTGAGCCTCCAAGACCCATGAAGGCAGCAGGGATGTTTGTCTTGCCACTGATTTTTCTGCAGCTTGCCATGGAAAGCACTTTGTGGTCATTCCATAGACATTTTTTGAATTCAATTGTTTTGAATGTTCTAACTTCTCATGTGGATATATAACCTGGAACGTAACCCAGAAAATGAAGAGAATTTAGGACTGATATTTCACCTGTTGCCAGGGACTGGGAGAAATTTCTTCAAATCATAAAAGAGGTAGATTAGCAAAAAGATACTCAAGATTTGACATAGTGCCTGTATAATCAGACTTTACTTCTAAGTTCAGAGTCTGTGCCTAATGGGACAAAAAGTCATTTTGTGACCACAAGGTGTGTTTTTATCTCTATGTCCTTTTTGGTGGGGGGATCCCCAGAAACCAATATGGCGCAAAAATCCCCAGGACCAGGCTGACTTGTGTGACTGAGTGCTCAGATCTAGAGTCATTGTGGGTGGGAATGGAGTTAGGGAGAAATCCTGAGACTCACAAAGGCTGTACTTCGTGTCTTATAAAATTTAGCACCTGTTAGCTACCAATTCAATGAATCAGAGGTCAGAAAAACAGGGAGAGGAGATCCGCTACCTTAGTTGACTATGGAGCTGAAAAAGGAACATTCATCCCTGGATTGGAAGATGGGGCTTCGAATCACCAGGCAGAAATGAAATAGGGACATGATTATTATATACTCTATTTATTGACCTTAGTCTAGACAGCAAAGGAGAAAAATAAAATATGCAACTTTAACAATTATAGGACAAAGATGAAAAGTTGCAAGGAACATTATCCTGAAAATATAGGTGGGAGGTAATGAATATAGAAATAGGGTTTCAAAAAATTACTGCTTGAAGAAGAGAATAAACATATCTCATCCTATGCTTAGAAGATAATTACTTAAGGTTCTTATGCTTCAGTTTCCTTATCCATAAGATACATAAGACCTACTTCTTAGGGCTGTAAGTCTTAGCACATTTAATGCATGCAAGTGCTTAGAATCATACCTGGTACATATTAAACATTCTATGAATATTTGCTATTATTATCATAAACAAATATTTTATTAAGCTCCTTGGGTATGCAGTGTACCCTTCTAATTAACAGAAATATGAAAGCTAAAGCAACCGAGATGCTGATAAAAATTTGATCAGATAACTGGTAAATACCAAAAGACTGAAATAGCTCAGAAAGCGTTCCCTGTCCTAAAATAACCCCCTTTTGCTAAAGAGCAAAAAGTAGGAAAATACGCTGACTCGCCATTTTTATGGTCAGTTTGGTAAACAAGAAACTTTCTACGTTGCCAATTAAAATACAAGATAACCAACCGTTTATCTTCCAAAGTAAATGCTTGGCTCAATTGATTTTTCTTTCCTTTTTTAACAAAAAAAAAAAAAAGAGAGAGAGAGAGAGAGAATTGTTTTGAATGGCATCTTGCCAGACAAATCTATGACTATTTTCAGAGATAAACCACGAAGAGAAACCTGGAGTGTTTTTTCAACTAGGGCCAATGTTACAGAGAAAAATAAATGGTGTGAAATGAGAGGTCACGTGAAGTCCCATGGCAGGTAAGTAGAGAGAGAATGAACATTCTCAGGAAAGAGAACGCTCTTCTGGTCCAAGTCCACCCTTGTTTACTGGTAAAGAAACTAAAGACCAGGGAAGTGATTAACTGTGTTGAGATGACCCAGCATCCTTTAGAGCCCAGGATAGAGCCCTCTCTAATACCCAAACTCGCTGTGTTTTAATTGCTCTTCGCTTAATAGAAGATTTCAGTGACCTAATTCTCACCGAGGCTCATTACACTCCTGCGTCCCCGAGTTAACAGCATTTGTGATGTCTGCTCTGTCAGGTTCTGCTGTGAGCTGGCAAGAACATCAATAATTTATGCAAAAGAGCCTTGAAAACGGACTGTACACAGCTAAGAGAGCGTTATTGCTTTATGCATGTGAAGTCTGACAATGAAGTTCATGAGCTCATCCTAGGAAAAGTGCTACATCCCTCGTTGTTAAACATTACTATGGTCATCTCTGAGGTATTCCCCTTGGGAAGCTGTGCACTGATGCCAGCACCTAGTCCGCCCTTCAAAGCAATTTTGGGACTCTTTTCCAGGAATGGCCATCAGGGCTGTCATCGTACGAAGCCTGACAGTTAAATTTGTGAACTCATTGACCTCATTGCTGAATGGCACTATGGTCACCAGATGGTTAAGAGGAGAGTACTTTGAAGGTAATTCACTGTCTTTGCAGTCATTTTTTGACTGGATTTGCCAGACACCAGGTGCAAAGGCTCCTGATGTGGACATCTGGAGCAGAACGTTATTGGGTTCTGGGGTAATCTACTCTGAACTCTGTATTCAGAAGAACGAGAAAAGCAAAATCCCGAGGATTGGGTAGGGGTATTGTTAGGATGCGGCCAAAGGGAATTAATTTAATAAAGAAGACAAATCCAACTAGTGTAAAGGCCAGCTCAGTCAACAAAGCAACAGCTGAAGACAGGTCAGAGGGAGAAAGGACCAGATTAAATTGAATGAGGGATCAGTGGGGTGGGCCAGGATATTGCCAGTATACCAAAATATCAAGGGTGAAGGCATGAAAAGCTTATGAGAGAATGAGGATCACAGGTGTGATGTACAGATTGGAAAAACTGGGGGATGGAAGGAATCAAGGACACAAAAACATCACTAACCGTTTTGGCAGAATATTATTTAACCCGCATCTCTATTTGGTAGAGTGCATTGAAGTGACTTCGCTCTCACATTGTTCAAATTTTTAAGAAATCCAGATTGATAGATAGCTCACAATAAAACTGCAAGTGTTTGCAAGCAGAATGGAGAAAGCCACCGGAGCAAGAGAGTGAGGATGCCAAAAAGAGGAAAGTCCCAAAGGAAAAGGCTTCAGGAAAACAAGGTTAATAGGATCACTGGACAATCCGATGGACAGCCCTAATGAATAAACTGTCTGCTATCAAATCATCACTCTACTCAGAAAGCAGCCACATAGCTTGGAAACACTCTCAGAAAGCTTAACTTCTCCCTATCTGGGAAGTTTTATACAGTTTCATGGAAGCTACAGATAAACAAATATGTAGAGCAGAGGTTAATTTGGGTTAGACAGGAAAAAAAAAGTCTACATTGTGAAATATTGCCAGGGTTTCCTGGACCACCATAGCAAAAGGAAAACTGAGGCTGCCCAACAGCACTTCGCCCAGATTCATTGGCCCTTAAAATTATTTTAAATTATATATTTAAGAAAGGAAAATATTTATTTATGGAATTAGCAAATTAGAATCTTAAGTGAATGTGTCTTGTTGTTTCCATTAAACATTAATTATAAGAACCATAGATTGGCTATTGCAGATAATCTCAGTTATTCTGAGATAACTGATCTTTCATAGAAAGTTTTTCAAATATGAGATTGTAAGTGTTTAGTGTGTAATTAAACACAGACTGGCTTGGACTGTCTACACATCTCAAGAGGTATTAAGATCCACGTATGTGGGTCAAGATATCAGATCCTCAGCTTTTTGTTAAGCTCTGTATAATGGTGGAGCTTTTTCTTAGTGGCCGTCCATGGAAATAATTACAACAGCTTTGAGAATTGAGCCCTTATTATATCGTTGGCAATGTATTAAGTGTTTTATCAATATTAACCACTGGATCTTGACACCTACACTCTCAGGTGGGTTCTACTACTGTCTACAGCTTATACACGAGAATATTGAAGAGAATGTAATTAACATGCCCAGGCTCACAAGCTGATAGCCTCAGTGTCAGATACCAACTCAGACATTCTGACCCTAAATTCCATGCGCTCATTCAAGATACTCTACTTCCTGAAATCAATTAAGTAAGGGGTGGCCTCCTAGTGGAACCAAAGGATGTGGAAATTGGGAGAGGGTACATCAGAGGTGTGGTAATAAGGCTTTCAAATAGAGTAACAGCCTACCTTAAAAAATGAGTCTTCATCCAACTGGTATTTTTTTCAGCAATGAGTATGTCATAAGTCTCAATATAGCTCATGAAGCAGTTTATTTTATCTTACTCATGTATAACTAGAATAATGGTGGATTAGAATCTGGTGGTCTTTTCCCCCAGATACACAACTCCTTCAGATCTCCAGGCTCCTGGACACCAAATGTCAATATTCATAAATCACCAATAATCACAGAGAAGAAAGTATGGTCTAGGCGCTAAATAATGTGGTGAAATCAGAACCAGGAACAGTCCCTAAAATCACTTCTCCCTTCCTGCCATTCAGCCACCCAGTGAGCAAACTCCTAGAAACAGACCCTTCTCCCAGAACTTGCTGTAAAAACTTTTAACAGTCTTCAATTTGCATTTCATTAAAGAAAATTAATTTGATCAGAAGACTGTGAGATAATAACAACAGCAAAAAACCGCGTCTCTTTCTTTCTGAACTTAAATTCAGTTTTCTATAACTTTTGTAGCAGATTCGCATTTTTTGTGATTCTTATCCCACAGAACAGGGCAAAATATTGACCAACGGCACCATGTTTATTAGTCTCTAAAATGAGTCTCCATGGAGCTGGAACATATTCTTCTTAGCAAAGTATCTCAAGAAGGGAAGAAAAAGTATCCAATGTACTCAGCCCTACTATGAAACTAATTTATAGCTTTCATATGAAAGCTATAGCCCTATTAAAGCCCAAGAATATGGGGACGGGGGTGAGGGAGGGGAGGGGGCAGGATTCGTGGAGGGAGGGTGATTGGTGGGACCACACCTATGGTCCATCCTACAAGGGTACATGTGAATCTTTCTAAATGTAGAATATAAATGTCTTAAAACAATAGCGAAGAAAATGCCACAAAGGCTATGTTAACCAGTTTGGTGAAAATATTTCAAATTATATATAAAACCAGCACACTGTACCCCATGACTGCATTAATGTACACAGCTATGATTTAGTTAAAAAACAACAACAACAACAAAAATAAAATGAATCTCCAAGTTGACATAAATTCTGTGACTAAAGTTATTAGAGGAGGAGGACAGAGTTCTATCTGTTAAAAAGGAAAAAAATGTTGCCTTTCTTTACTTCCTACCAAATCCAAACACCTCAAATCTTCGTAAGATTTTATGCAGCAGGTGGGGTAGGAAGCTGCAACAGCCCACAAATATTTAAGAACCCAGTCCCAGCCCCCGCTGATCTCCTCTGTCTCTTATACTTGTTTCCTGTGTCTAATTCTCTGGGTGGTCACTCCTTGACTTCCCCTCTGCCCCTGGAGGTTTTCAGGTTCGATGTTCCTGCTATCTTATGTAGTATTTTACTGTCCTCCACAAATAACAAAGGTAGTTTCTTTTGTGAACTGGGTTTCCTAAGCTCTTTTTACTTTAAGAACAGTGAATTTTGGATTCAGCTGAAAGTTATTTGTTTGCAATTGGGAGTAAGTGAAAGCAAAGAAATGCAGCCATTTACGACAGCCAAAGTTTCCTTTCCAAAAGACAGTCAGAACCAGCACTGCGCCATTTAATCCGTCTCTCCTTTGGGGTTCCTCTATGTAGAGATATTAATCCTGGTCATTTGTCCCCACCAAAGCCAGCCTTTATATTTGTTTCCATTGTCATTTGCCTTATAATTCAGCAAAGCACTGATAAAATTGAATAGGCTTTCACCTGTGGGCTTAGATAATAACTGTGTTTTGTTAAATACGTTCTGCTATACATCTTGTTAATAAGATATACTTTTTAAACAAAACACTTTTTTTGATCATTTTTTTCTTTCTCCTTTTTATAATCTTGGTTTAGTCTTTTACCCATCAAAATTGTTTGTTCCCACCGGATGGAGGCTGCCAAGGGACAGATTATTCCTGCCAGGTGGATGGCAGTGCATATGGGAGGTGATAAATCATTTTGTCATTTCCAGAAAATCACAAATGCATCTGCTCCCACAGGAGACACTGTTACGCTATCCAGCAACTATGGCTGACGATTCTTAATGCCGTACATGACAGAAGCCACTGGCTTCCTTAATGACAACCCTGCTCACTGTTCACCAAGAGCTTAATTAAAAAGTTAACACTTGTGATTATAGTTCCACTTAGATTTCATCCATCTGGGTGACTCTTCGTAGAGTTCTGGGACCATTTTTTCTTCAGGAAAGAGCCCCCAAATCGTATTTTCATCAAGGTTTCAAGAAAAAAAAAATGAAGGAGGGAAAAAAGATCTAATAATGAAAAAATTAATAAAACCAATCAGCACGGACCACCAAAGGATAACTTAGATATTACTCTCAAGTTGACACAGACTCCTGGGACGTTGCCTTTGAGTTATCCGCATAGTAAAGCAGCAAAAAAGCGCGTGGAGGCAAAGAAAAAGCTAAAACTCAACAAATAAAACCTTAAATAGAACAAATGAACTTTAAGAATTTCTTCCTGCTCTTATTTATTTATTTACTTTTAAACCTTGTAACCATAGCTCCTGTCTAAAGAAAAAAAAATTATATCTGGTAATTATTTAGGTTTATTCTTGAAAAGGGTCCAGAGGATTTTTTCTGCATTTTTATACTAAGAGTAATTTTTAGAATTCCCATTTTTAAGAAGCACCATTTCCATTGCACACGAAATTTATGGACACCCAATGTTCCCTTTGAAATTTTGTTTCTTTAACTACAATGTGGGAATCATATCTACATCTCAGGTTTATATAAAGATATCAATCACAGAGTATAACATACATATCTCTACTTTTATTTGTTTGTTTGTTTTTTTGCATCACCCTGGGTAGAGTACAGTAGCCTCATCAGAGCTCACAGCAACTTCAAACTCTTGGGCTTAAGCAATCCTCCTGCCTCAGTCCCCCAAGTAGCTGGGACTATAGGTACCCACCATGATGCCCAGCTAGTTTTTCTATCTTTCAGTAGAGATGGGGAAATGCTCTTGCTCAGACTGGTCTTGAATATGTGAGCTCAAGCGGTCCGGCTTCGACCTCTCAAGATGCTGGGATTACAGGTGTGAGCCACCATGCCCAGCCTACCTTCTAATATTCTATTGCATGCAAAAACATCTGTCATATTTACATATCCCAATTCCCTGAGACCACCCTAATTAAGGTTCCTGATAACATGCCGGTTGCTCACACATGGACATTCCCCATGCCTTGCTTCCTTGGCTTTTCACCATCTGACACCCTGGAGATGTTTTCTCCTCCCCAGGATTTCCTACCACCACCTCTCCTGCTTGTCTCTCGTAGTCAGATTCTTCCTTCTCACATTCCTCTCTGCCACTTGCCCACCCCTTGCCTTCGTACACTGATGACTTCAAAATCGCAACTTCTAGTTCTAAATGTTAAGAGCTAGCTTTGCAGGAAATCTGATACTCTGTGATTGCTGTCTGTCTAGGAACCTTGGAGACAGATATCACTCCCATTTTGTAGTTGAAGAAACTGAAGTTCCAAGAATTTAAGTAGTTCTAGATCACATAGCTTATAAATAGTGGGCCAGAGAACCAAACCCAGCCCAGTCTGACCAATGCTACTTTGCTATTTTCTCAATAATCCCGCCTAAGTGCCAGACACTCATCCAGAACTCCCCAAGGGATATTGCCACATCCATATTCTACAGGTGCTTGAAAGTCGGTACTATACATCCGAGGTTGAAATCAACATCATCTTGCAAAACCTTCTCCTGCATCTGTCTCTCTTATCCAGAGACTATTTCCAGCAACCTAGTTATACAAATTAGTTTTCTGAGTGTTATCTTAAGCCATTCATTTTCTCTCACCCCTGTGTCTGATTAGTTTCCCAATCTTGCTGATTTCTCTTTTACATATTCTTATTTTTGTATCTTCCCACAGCCACAGCCATTCATTAGCCACACTCTCATTCTCCCTCACCTAAATTTCACTTAGTAGCCTTTAGCCAGTCTTCCTTGCTTGAGAGTGGTACGCACCCACTCCGTGTTCCCAGAGCATCCTCCTTGGTCTGTGGTGATTTTTCTAAAATTCAGATCTAAGAATGTCCTTCTGCATTTCTCCCAGGATGAAGCTTATATTCTATTTTTTTAATAGTTTGGGTTAGTATGAGGATACAAATGATTAGGTTACATTGCTTGCTTTGCTAAGGTCAAGTTCACATTGTAGTTGAACCCTTCGTCCAGGGGGTGTGCTGTGTCCCCTTACATTGTACACATTAGGTGAGACCTTACCGATTCCCCTTCATCTGACTCCTTTCTATTGTCTTTCCTTACCCCCAGATACAGAAAAGAAGCCATACTCTGCAAAATAATTTAAGGAGGTTTATTCTGAGCCAAACTTGAGGACCATGACTTGGCGTCACACCCAAGAAGCCTTGAGTACATGGACAAGAGGTGTGGGGTTCCAGTTTGGTTTTACGCATTTTAAGGAGGCAGGGATTACAGGTGAGGTCATAAATCAATATATGGAAAACATACATTGATTTGACCCCAAAAGATGGGACATCTGGAAGTGGAGCTTAGAGGCTACAGGGTTTTAAGATTCTTTAGCTGATAATTGGCTGAAAGAGTTAGGCTCTGTCTAAAAGACCAGGAGTCAATGAAAAGGAGTGCTGAAAATAAAGGGTCTGGTATATACAAAGGCTACAGATTTATGAGTGTTGATTTTGTAACCTGAGACACTGCTGTACTCCTTGATTACTACTTCTAAGAGTTTAGTGGTAGAATCCCTGCTATCTTCCAGATATACAATCATATCATCTGTGAAGAGTGAAAGTTTAATCTCTGCTGACCCTATATGGATACCCTTGATCACTTTTTCTTCCCTGATTGCGATGGCTAAATCTTCCATTACAATGTTAAAGAGCAACAGAGACAATGGGTAACCTTGCCTCATTCCTGATCTGAGTGGAAATGATTTCAGTTTAACTCCATTCAATACAATATTGGCTGTAGGTTTGTTGTAGATGGCCTCTATCAGTTTAAGAAATGTCCCTTCTATACCAATTTTCTTAAGTGTTCTGATCATAAAGCGATGCTGGATGTTGTCAAATGCTTTTTCTGCATCAATTGAAAGAATCAGATGGTCTTTGTTTTTTAATCTGTTTATGTGATAAATTACATTTATAGATTTACATATGTCGAACCATCCTTCAGATCCTGGGATAAAACCCACTTGGTCATGGTGTATAATTTGTTTGATGTGTTGTTGGATTCTGTTTGTTAGGATCTTGTTGAATATTTTTGTGTCAATATTCATTAGTGATATTGGTCTATAATTTTCTTTTCTTGTTGGGTCTTTTCCTGGTTTGGGGATCAGGGTGATGTCAGCTTCATAGAATATGTTGGGTAGTATTCCGTCTTTTTCTATGTTTTGGGAAAGGTTGAGTAATATAGGTACTAGTTCCTCTTTAAAAGTTTGGTAGATTTTGATGTGAAGCCATCTGGTCCTGGGCTTTTCTTTTTAGGGAGATTTTGTATAGTTGATGCTATTTCAGAGCTTGATATAGGTCTGTTCAACATTTCCACTGCATTCTGGCTAAGTCTTGGGAGATGATGTGCTTCCAAGTATTGGTCAATTT
>CAUYTI010027929.1:0-66432 GCA_963575145.1 Galago senegalensis
CAACTTCCAACTCCTGGGCTCAAGTGAGTCTCCTGCCTCCACCTCCCAAATAGCTGGGATTACAGGTGCCTGCTGAAACGCCAGGCTGTTTTTTGGTTGCAGTTGTCATTCTTGTTTGGCGGGCCTGGGCTGGATTCAAAACCGCCAGCTCAGGTGTATGTGGCTGGCGCCTTAGCCGCTTGAGTCACAGGCGCCGAGCCATATTACTATAATTTTAATACAGGTTTTTCTTTTCTTAAAATGTGTATACATTGGGCAGCACCTGTGGCTTAATGGGTAGGGCACTGGCCCCATATACCTAGGTATACTTAGGGTGGCACAACAACAAAAAAATGCGTATTTTTTTTGCATCCTCTGGTAAGAAGGGTGGGGAAAGACATGAAACAACCCTGTTAGTCTAGTTCCAAGTTTTGGATAAGGTGTTATTTAAACATTGTTAAATACCTCTTCAGTGGTAACCACTAAGATTTTTGCTAGAAGCCCTCCTTTGTAGCTCAGTGGCTAGGACTCCAGCCATATACCTCAGAGCTGTCCGGTTTGAATCCAGCCCAGGCCTGCCAAACAACAATGACATCTACAACCAAAAAATAGCTGGGTGTTGTGGTGGGCACTTGTAGTCCCAGCTACTTGGGAAGCTGAGGCAAGAGAATCGCTTAAGCCCAAGAGTTGGAGATTGCTGTGAGCTGTGATGCCATGATACTCTACCAAGGGTGACAACTTGATACTCTGTCTCAAAAAAAAAAAAAAAAAAAGGGCAGTGCCTGTGGCTCAGTAGGTAGGGTGTTAGCCCCATATACCAAGGGTGGCGGGTTCAAAGTTCGAACTCAGCCCAGGCTAAACTGCAAATAAAAAAAAAAAAAAATAGCTGGGTGTTGTGGCAGGTGCCTATAGTCCCATCTACTCAGGAGGCTGAGGCAAGAGAATCACCCAAGCCCAGGAGTTGGAGGTTGCTGTGAGCTGTAATGCCAGAGAACTCTACTGAGGGCAATAAAGTGAGACTCTGTCTCTTAAAAAAAAAAAAAGAAAGAAAGAAACCTTACTTTGTAGAAGTTTCTTAGACAAACTTGATCTTGAACATGTATCAAGGTATCAAGGTTATTCCTAGCAGGAGAATCAGAGTTCTCAGGGAAAGGAGAACTTATTATGGTTGAGAAAGCAAAGGTTTACATCAGCAACTAAGAAAAAAAAAAAACCCCAAACCCAGCTTAGTTAATGAATGTAGGTCATAAAAACATCATATTAATTATTACAGAAGAAATCTAAGGTGAAATACTGGGAAATGGTAGGGGTGCAGCCTATCAACAGGAATATAGTCAACATGCCATTCATCTAAGAAGCAAACTAAGCTGTGTGTTAATTGAAATAACTTTCACTTTACTGTGGTAGTTCCAAGGGATTGCAGTTTACACGGAAAGCCAGAAACCTGTTAAACCCATGGAAGGAGCACAGAACCCAAGAGACAGGCTCTGATTTTGAACACTCTGCTTCCAGTGCGTTCCTCAAACAGCAAACTAAGGTGCAGTAACATGGTTTGCCCATTTCTTTTTAGTTTTGGGCATTTTTTCTTTCTCTGGCCAGCCAGAGTAGGTTTTAATTGTTGTCAGGTGAGATAGTGAGTTGATTTTGGAGTGTTGAGTACAGGGGTCAGTGAGATATCTTGATTTAGTGTCTTGAAAGGTAGATATGTGGATCCATACTCTAGCGATATAGACTTCAAATTGATTTAGACAGTGCAGTTATGAAAATTCTTACAAAAGGGAGGGCATTCATTATGATTTAATCGCAGCTGAGCGTAAGCATCCTAAAGGGCTTATTCACCTTATACCGCGTCTGTGTTGCTTGCCACTCTATGCCCAGGGCCTGGAAGTGTGACTGGCACATGGAAGATGTTATCTACATAGTTTCAGGATGAATTTTTCAGAAATCAGAATTCAACAAACATTGCACACATTCAACGTTCTCTTACTTTCCGGGAGAGGTGAGGCTGTCCTTGGGGTTCGCACTTCTGCCCCTTTAAGAAAGTGTACGGAACTAGAAAGCACAGCTTAGAGAGGGGCGGGAAGGGCGGGAGGGGCGGGGCAACTCAGCCCTCCTCGCAACTCAAGCCGCCCCTCCGCGGCTCCGCCCCTCTCCTGCAGCCCCGCAGGTCCCTGAAACCCAGCCTCTCCGCAGCCCCGCCCCATACAGCAGCCCCGCCTCCCTCGCGGCCCCTCCTTTTGTGCAGCCTGGGTCTCTGGAAGTCGGTCCTTCACGCGTGGCGGTTAAGAATGTGCGGAAAAACTCTCGGGGCGAGTGACAGATGTGCCCTGTGCTGTAATTCCGTGTGCGATGTTACCAAAGCTAGGTAAGGAGATGAGCAGGCCTGTGCCTGCTCCTTTAAGATCGGCTCCTGTTGTCCTTTGCCAGAAAATAAAGTGGTCACAAACACTTTTTGGAACTTAACCCTTTTTATCCCGTCATCTTTCCCTATCTGTTAATATTGATGCCAACTGCCCACCACTTAATCACACACCTCATAACCGATGCCTCATTGGAGCTGGAGAAGGAGAAGGAAATGTGGCCTAAATGGCATGGCGTCCGAATCCAAAACAATCTCCTATTTGCTCTGCTTTATTTTTAAACCTTAGGCTTGTATGATTCAGTGGATGCTGAATGATTCAGTGGATGCTGTATGATTCAGTCCAATGCTGCTTGACAGAATTAGTCTAACAGGATGTTAGGTCCTTAGAAATCCCTGGAATCTCCTGGGCAGAATTTGAGATATGGACCCCACTGACGGTCTACCCCGGAGTTCACTCCTGGTGACCTGACATGTATGTTGGCATGCTGTCATGCCAACCACTAGCCTATAAGCTTCCTGAAGACCAGGACTTTTATTTTGTTAAGAGGTGCCAGTCATACCTGCTTAAAACTAAGTGCTTTATAAAATGTAATAAAGAACTTTGAAGGTGTAATTGGCATTCCATATAATCATATAACAGTATAAAATAACAATACAACAATAAAAAAATACAAAAACACAGTATAGCAACTGCAGAAGAGCCTCTATAAGTTGACCACCCAAGGGACTGTGACAAAGCAGGCAACATAGAAAGGTGATCAAAGGAACTTAGATTGAGAACCTGTGATAAATATCCTGCCTATGAAAATTGGGTCAACTTAAGGAGGCGGTCAATGTAGGGAGGGTCTTCTGTATTTACATAGCACTTGCATCGTATTAAGTAGTATCTAGATGGTTTAAAGTACAGTGTGTGGGAGGATGTGTATAGTTTACATGCAAATACTATGCCATTTTATGTAAGCATCCTTAGATTTGAGTAGGGTGGGTGATCCTGGAACTAACCCCTTATGGATACTGAGGGATGACTGTATCCCTTGTTTTATGTAACAGGCATTTTCTTGAGGATTCTCTCACAATCAGATGCTTACATATTTTTTGTTTTAAATTATTAAAACAATTCTTGTTTTGTTTTGTTTGAGACGAATTCTTACCCTGTCACCCTGAGTAGAGTGCTGTGGTATCATAGCTCACAACAACTTAAATCTCTTGGGCTTGAACAGTTCTCTTGCCTCAGCCTCCCCCGTAGCTGATACTGCAGCTGCCCACCATGACCCCTGGCTAGATTTTCTATTTTTAGTAGAGACAGGGGTCTCACTCTTGGTCAAGCTGGTCTTAAACTCCTGAGCTCCAGCAATCTACCAATCTTGGCCTCCCAGAGTGCTAGGATTACAGATGTGAGTCACCGTGCCTGGCCTAAAACAATTATTTTGAGAAAAATGCATCCTGTTGAAAGATCGGATTTCCCCAAGTTGATGCACCAAAGCTTTCATCTGAAAGGAACTTGTGCTTGTGAATTGTCAGATACAGAGCTTACATTATGATATATATTTTTTTTTTCTTTTCTTTACTTTTCTTTTTTTTTTTTTTTGAGCCAGAGTTTCACTCTGTCATCTTGGATAGAGTGTCATGGCATCATGGCTCACAGCAACCTGAAACTCTCAAGTGATCTTCTTGCCTCAGCTTCCCAAATAGCTGGGACTATAGTTGCCACAATGCCTGGCTAGTTTTTCTATTTTTTAGTAGAGATGGGGTCTTGCTCTCGCTCAGGCTGGTCTTGAACTTCTGAGTCCAAGCAATCCACTCACCCCAGCCTCCCACAGTGCTAGGATTACAGGTGTGAGCCACCACATGTGGCCTCACTGTAATAGATGTAGAAGGTATGGAAAGGAACGGAATTTTTATGTGATAAGATCTGGAAAGGAATGGAATTTTTATATTATTATTTTTATTACACTGTAATAGATGTAGAAGGTATGGAAAGGAATGGAATTTTTATGTGATAAGATCTGGAAAGGAATGGAATTTTTATATTATTATTTTTATTACACTGTAATAGATGTAGAAAGTATGGAAGGGAATGGAATTTTTATGTGATAAAATCTGGAAAGGAATGGAATTTTTATATTATTATTTTATTATCTTATTATGTGATAAGATCTGGAAAGGAATGGAATTTTTATATTATTATTTTTGCTTTTAGAGATCCAGAAATTCCACTTGAGATCCAGTTGAGAGACCTTCTTCCTCTTCCATGAGGAGCAGCCCTTATCAACATTGACAGCAACATTGACCAAACCTGTGTTTAGGAGAAGGCCTGATGGCGTTGAAGCTAGGTTGCAAAGCTCGAAGGAACTGCTGTGGTCTCCTTTTGCAGGCTGTGAGAAGTCCTCTCTTGTTTCCCTGGGCCCATTGTTCCTGGAGAGGAGCTGGAAGCCTTTTGGACCCTGAGATGAGAGCTTTCCTGGAGGAGAACACTGAAGTCACCAGTAGTGGCAGCCTAACCCCTGAAATCCAGTTGCGGCTTTTGACCCCCAGATGCAAGTTCTGGAGGGAAAGAGCTGACCTGTGGCCCTACAGTGATCCTAACTGGGCTGTCTACTGGCCAGGAGGCCAAGCCCTGTCTAGGTACTGTCCTCTTGAAATGGAAACCTTAAGCTGCCATATATCCTTTCTTTTTTTAGCCCCCCACCAACTCCTCATTTTCCTGCCCCTACAAAAAAAATCGGACCAAAATCTTTTTGTTTTCTTCTCTTCTCTCTCTCTCTTTTTTTCTGGAGATAGAGTCTTACTTTATTGCCCTCGGTAGAGTGCTGTGGAGTCACAGCTTACAGCAAGCTCCAACTCCTGAGCTTAAGCAATTCTCTTGCCTAATCCTCCTGAGTAGCTGGGACTACAGGCGCCCGCCACAATGATGCCCGGCTATTTTTTTGTTGCAGTTTGGCCGGGGCTAGGTTTGAACCTGCCGCCCTCAGTATATGGGGCCAGTGCCCTACCCACTGAGCCACCAGTGGCGCCCTTTTTGTTTTCTTATTTAGAACAGGTTAGCAGTATTTGGGGGGGCTATTTTGTTGCATAGTTTCTCTTTCTAACCCAAGCTTTTTCGAGTATTTTACTAAATATAGCTCTTTCCCCAAGAGAAGTCCTAGGGTCAGTTGTTAATACATGATCCAGAAATATCAGCTGTCCTCAGGTTCATGGTTCACAGCATATGACTAGCACAGAGTTCCTAGAAGGAGCCTAATGACCCAGTCCTTCAGTTCTCTTACTGGGGATGTTGCTCTTTAAACCTCACTCTCCCTGCATAGTTGCTTATTCTCCCGTAGAGCAAGAGATATGAGCGAGTGGGCTGCTCAAGGGTTTTTTCTTCTCTAGTGGCTTATTGACAACTCAAGCCTACTCTGGACTTAAATTAGCATTTTTAAGGCTCCCCCCCACCTTTCTACTCTTTATACTCTAAGGCAGCAGTTCTCAACCTGTGGGTCGTGACCCCTTTGGGGGTCTCCTGCATGTCAGATATTTACATTACAATTCATAACAGTAGCAAAATTACAGTTATGAAGTAGCAATGAAAATAATTTTATGGTTGGGGGTCATGACAACATGAGGAACTGTATTAAAGGGTCGCGGCATTAGGAAGGTTGAGAACCACTGCTCTAAGGTCTTCTTAGGGCATTTTTTTCACAGAGTCATGTTACGCTTTTTATTAAAATACAGCCATTGAAAGAAGGGCAACAACTTTCAGTATTTGGATCTTGTCTTTGTTCTAGGATTGCTACACGATTTAATCTGTTTATGCCTTGAGGTTATAAAGCTATAAAACATAAAGGATTATAAGTACTTCTGTTTTATAGGAATGGTATGACCTTTAGAATTAACATTAGATGTACTTATAAATTCAAAATCTATAAATGACAGCATAGATCTTTTTAAAGGAAATTTAAGGATTAGACAGCTTTCTGAGTGGTACAAACAATGCCAGTTTTCTGGTTGTGTTGCCACATTCCCTTTACCTTCCTCTTTTTCTTTTCTTTTTTTTTTTTTGAGACAGAGTCTCAAGCTGTTGCCCTGGGTAGAGTGCCATGGTGTCAAAGCTCACAGCAACCTCAAACACTTGGGCTCAAGTGGTCCTCTTGCTTCAGTTTTTCTATTTTCAGTAGAGATGGGGTCTCACTTTTTGCTCTGGCTTGTCTTGAACTTGGGAGCTCAAGCAATCCACCTGCCTTGGCTGCCAGAGTAGGATTACGGGGTGAGCCACTGCACCTGGTCTACCCTTCTTTTTTTTCTTTTCTGTTCCTTTCCCTTTCCCTTTTCCATTCTCTTCTCCTTCTCGTCCTCTTTTTCTTTTTTCTTTATTTTTTAGAGACAGAGTCTCACTTTGTTGCTGTCAGTAGAGTGCTGTAGTGTCACAGCTCACAGCAACCTCCAGCTCTTGGGCTTAGGCATTCTCTTGTCTCAGCCTCCCAAGTAGCTGGGACTACAGGCACCTGCCACAACACTCTGGCTATTTTTTTTGTTGCAGTTTGGCCACGGTTGGGTTTGAACCTGGCACCCTCGGTATATGGGGCCAGTGCCCTACTCACTGAGCCATAGGTGCTGCCCTTTTTTCCTTTTTTTCTTCTTTCTTTCTGACAGGGTCTTGCTCTGTACCTTGGGTTAGAGTGCAGTAGTCAGAATAGCTCACAGCAACCTCAAACTTCTGGGCTCAAGCAATCCTCCTACCTCAGCCTCCCAAGTAGCTGGGGCTACATGTGCACCACCACACTCCACCAATGTTTAAATGTTTTGTAGAGATGGAAGTCTTGCTCTATTTTTCAGGCTAATCTCGAACCCCTGGGCTCAAGAGATTCCTTTGACCTCAGCTTCACAAAATGCTGGAATTATAGTCCTGAGCTGCTGTACTTAGCCTGATTATTAAGCTTTATTTAATTATATCATATTTAAAATGCTGACAATTCAAGTGACGGCTATTAAAGTAACTGTCAACTCAAAATCAACCTCTTTAAGAGACTTTATATGTATAGGTTATAAACTGGTGACCCCCTGTTTTTTTTCTTTTGAGACAGTTTTACTTTGTCACCCTTGGTAGAGTGCTGTGGCATCATAGCTTACAGCAACCTCAAATTCTTGGGCTCAAGTAATCCTTTTGCTTCAGCCTCCCAAGTAGCTGAGACTATAGGCGTCTGCCACAATGCCCAGCTATTTTTAGAGATGGGGTCTTGCTCTTCCTTAGGCTGGTCTGGAACTCCTGAGCTCAAGTATTACACCCACCTGGGCCTCCCAGTGTGTTAGGATTAGAGGTGTGAGCCACTGGGCCTGGCCTAAATGGTGACCCTTTAGTGTTTTTTGTTTGGTCTGTACTTGTAAACTTTAGAATAATTAGTTGCTAACATGTAAAACTTGGGGAGAATTCATGTAAAAATCTACTTTGTTTTGAGAAATACAGGGTAACACTGGAATTGTATATCAACAATTAGCTGAAGATGAGTAACAGCACTTTAGACTACTTTGCTATAGCATCCCCTATTCCTTATTATTCCAATCCTAAGAGCAAGTGTTAGCTGATATTCATTATTTCAATGTTTCCTGTTGGAGTGCAGAAAATAGTACCCCAAAATGAAGGCCTCAGAAGCAAAATTTTTCTCTGCTCTCTCTTGCCCATCTGTCTCAGTCCTGTCCTCTGAGGCTCACCATAGAAACTGAAAGGCCTCTTCCCTGAGGCCAGAACCCCTTTTCCTGAAGGCCAGCCATAAAACGTAAAAATATTTTGTGTAAAAACTGGCCATAAAGAAATTATCTGACCTACCTTGTTTGGCTACAGGTCATAAATCCCCCATTCCAAAAAAGGTCTCGCCCCTCACCCAAAAGGAAGGAATGCAAGCTCAGGGAGGCCAAGAAGAATCTAGGCAGCTGGGTCTGGCTGGGTTTTCTCCAGCAGTCCGTTAGCATTAGATCATCCCCTCTTTGGCCATTTTTCCTACAGAGATGTCCATGCTTCGTGGACCCTAAGCATAGAGATGGGCAAGTTCCCCTGTATCTTTGGGTTTTCATTGTGAAGGCGCCTATGTATACACATTAAATATTTTTTTTTTTTTTTGAGCATGTTTCACTTTGTCACCCTCGGTAGAGTACTATGGCATCACAGCTCACAGCAACCTCTAACTCTTGGGCTTAAGCAATTCTCTTGCCTCAGCTTCCCAAGTAGCTGGGACTACAGGCACCTGCCACAATGCCCAGCTATTTTGTGTTGCAGTTGCCACTGCTGTTTTATCTGGCTGGGGCAGGGTTCGAACCCATCCTCGGTATATGGGGCCGGCGCCCTACCCACTGAGCCGCAGGCGCTGCTCCAATAATTTTGTATGTATTAATTTTCAGTGAACCTTCGGGGGCTGCAGTCCTTGGCCCCTACATTCTGCATTTGTCTTCACTTGTTTGCGAAGTATTTAGCTCTGGTACAAATTTCTTGGCTGAATGTGACTTGGTGCTTTCCCAGACAGGTCATGTTAATATGATTTAAGAAGCAGATTTTATCACTCTATGATGAAAAATCAAACCGAGACAGTGGATTTTTGAATGATTTCCTTAGTCCTAATTATAGCAACATTTTGTCAGTCTTGATTTCAGGTGCTTGGTAGTTCCTGAATCATAGTAAGTCTTCAATATTTTGTCAACTCAAATGAGAGACTGAGGCACGTGGTTCATTGAGCCAGAGCATGAGGGTATGTCCAGGAAGACGTAAGTCACAGAAACATGTGTGGCCTGTCCTCTTCAGAGAGGTTTTAAGAGACCTAGTATTTATACATGTCTTTACAAGGGAAAAGGCATGCAGGAAAAAGGGGGGGTAGGTGGTGAAACAAATGGCTACATTCTTGTGAGGTTTAAATTCGCATCCATTAAATCTATGCCATATGTAAGGAAAGGTAAACATTAAAAAAAAAAAAAAACAGGGAGTAAGAGAAGAGTTAATTATGCAGATACCTGGGGTGGGTGGAGGACCGATTGCTCTTGTCCTGGCTCTGTTCTGCACTTGGGAAGATAAACTTGTAGACAACATTGTCAATTGAAATTTGACAGACCTTAGCTTCATGGACAAGGAGGTTAGACTTAGGTTGTAGTTGACATGTCCTTGTTTAGGGGAGGATATACATCTTGAAAGATTTAGGGGAGGCCACAGATTTACTTAGGAGCCATTTCTGAGGGCAGTCATCTGGAGATGCATGAGACCTCTTAACTTTTGTAGGGATCTGACCAATATGTAGTGCTCTGACAGGAGGATGCAAAGTGACAGCTATCTATTAGAGAAAAGGACAACAGTGTTACAAGCTCAATCTCCAGACTTGACTTTTAGCATTATTGGTTTTGAGGTCCTGAGACTTTTTCTTTACAACTTTTTTTTTTAAGTCAAAGAGCATGATTAGTCAATTGTGTGAAATTACTCTTCACACCTATTTAAGAGAAGGACCAAATAACTAGGTCTTCTTTCCTAGATGGATTTTTTGTCTCATTCTAGTAAGACCAAAGTTGCCAAATTTGGATCAAATTCTCCTGTTAGGTTTTACTATTTCTTTTGTCCAGTCAACCTAAATATTCTCTCTCTCTCTCTCTCTCTCTCTCGATACCTCTTACTGGCCTTTTCCCATCTCTCTGGGTCATGTTTTCTCCTTTCTTTTTAATTTAGGTATCTTCTGGATAATCCTGATGTTGTCAGAGGAAAATCCGTATTAGATCTGGGGAGTGGATGTGGAGCTACAGCTATTGCTGCTAAGATGAGTGGAGCATCAAGGATCTTGGCCAATGACATAGACCCTAGTAAGGATTCATATTTTAAAATACAGTATTTGAAGGACATCTCTCTAAATACATATGTGTCAATGTCATAGCTTATTGCCATTTTTTTTTGTAATCTGATATTATGAATTTATGTTCAGTGGAACATTATTTGGGGGACTCCTCTGAGGCCTGAGTTAATGGTATATTTTCCGAAGAGGATTTGCATTTCTGTCTATCAAACATCTTGGTACTATACCAAAGATAAAGCACTTTTGTTAATTTCTTGGCTAGGAATTTCCTGAAATAGTGTTTATTTGACCCCCATTGGGATTAGGCCTGTGTCTTCAGGGGAGATTTATTTATTTTTTTGAGACAGTCTTACTATGTCGCCCTCAGTAGAGTGATAGGGCGTCACAGCTCACAGAAACCTCAAACTCTTGGGTTTAAGCAATTTTCTTGCCTCAGCCTCCCAAGTAGCTGGGACTATAGGCGACAGCCACAACATCCATCTTTTTTTTTTTTTTTTGGTTGCAGTTGTCATTGTTGTTTAGCTGGCCAGGGGCAGGTTCGAATCTGTCAGCCTGGATATATATGGCTGGCGCTCTACCCACTTAGCTACAGGCGCCGCCATTCAGGGGAGATTTTTTATTCCATTAGAACTCAAGTTGAAATAAGTTTGTTTTTTTTTGAGACAGAGTCTCACTATGTCACCCTTGGTAGAGTGCTATGGCATCACAGCTCACAGCAACCTCCAACTCCTGAGCTTAAGCGATTCTCTTGCCTCAGCCTCCCAAGTAGCTGGGACTATAGATGCCCACCACAACGCCCAGCTATTTTTTGGTTGTAGTTGTCATTGTTTTGCAGGCCTGGGCAGGATTCGAACCTGCCAGCTCCAGTATATGTGGCTGGTGCCCTAGCCATAGAGCTACAGGCGCTGAGCCTAAACTTTATAGACTCTTTAACTTAAAAAAACAAAACCCTAAAAAACCTTTCCCCAAATAGGGGGAAAAATATTGTCCGATTTTCAGAATTATTTAAGTTAATCAATAGGGAAGTGTAATAGTCTATCATATATTAATTCATTATATGCCTTTTTAAAGTTGCAGGAGTGGCTATTACACTAAATTGTGAATTGAATAGACTGGATCCTTTGCCCATTTTAACCAAAAACATTTTGGATTTGCAACCAGTTAAGTGGGACCTTGTTGTTCTTGGAGATATGTTTTATGATGAAAGTCTTGCAGATAGTCTCCATCAGTGGCTGAAGAATTGCATCTGGACATACAGAACTCGAGTACTGATTGGTGACCCTGGGCGGCCCCAGTTCAGTGGGCACAGCATTCAGCATCAGCTGCAGAGAGTAGTGGAATATTCACTTCCGGAGTCTACCAGGCAGGAAAACAACGGACTGACAACAAGCACAGTGTGGGATTTTCAGCCTTGAGTTGGCAAAGTGCTTCAAGTGTGAAGATAGTTATGTTTGTAGTTATGTTTGGATTTAACCCCAAAGTTTTCCATATAGGAAATATTCTTCAGTTTAAAGAATGAAGAAGCTATAGGCTCGGCGCCTATAGCTCAGCGGCTAGGGCACTGGCCACATATACTGGGGCTGGTGGATTTGGACCCGGCCCAGGCCTGCCAAACAGCGACAATTACAATAAAAAAAATAGCTGGACATTGTGGCAGGTGCGTGTAATTGCAGCTACTTGGGAGGCTGAGGCAAGAGAATCGCTTAAGCCCAAGAGTTTGAGGCTGTGTGAGCTAGGATGCCACAGCATTCTACCGATGGGGGGACATAGTAAGTCTCTGTCTCAAAACAAACAAAAAAAGAATGTAATTCCTGTTAAATGGAAAGTCTTGTTTTCAAATATAAAGGTTAAATTGTATCAGCCTTTGTCATGTAACTAGTTGTGCATTTCTATGCATGCTAATTATATCTCTATTTGCAATTTTTTTTTTCTAGCTTTACTGCTATTGGAATGTGACTATAAAGTAGCATTCTCAGTGGTTGTAACAATTTAAGTAGTGGAGAGGAATTAGATATTATAGCTGAATCTGATCCTATAGTTGAGGACAACTGTATCTTTTTTTGTGTGTGACAGAGTCACCCTTGGTAGAGTGCTGTGGCATCACAGCTCATAGGAACCTCCAATTCTTAGGCTTAAGCAGGCTTAAGTGATTCTCCTGCCTCAGCCTCCCGAGTAGCTGGGACCACAGGCGCCTGCCACAAAGCCCGGCTATTTTTTTTTTTTTTTGGAGGTTTTTGGCCAGGGCTGGATTTGAACCCACCACCTCCAGCATATGGGTCTGGTGTCCTACTCCTTTGATCCACAGGTGCTGCCCCAACACCCAGCTATTTTTTTTGTAGTTGCCATTGTTGTTTAGCAGTCCTGGGCCAGGCTTGAGCCCACCACCTTCAGTATACATGGCTGGCACCCTACTCACTGAACTACAGGTGCCGAGCCTTTATCTTCTTTTTTTTGACACAGAGCCTCACTTGGTCACCCTTGGTAGAGTGCTGTGGAGTCTTACCTCACAACAACCTCAATCTCTTGGGTTTAAGAGTTCATCTTTCCAAGTAGCTGGGACTGACTACAGGTGCCTGCCCCACACCTGGCTATTTTTTAGAGACAGGAGTCTCACTCTGGCTCAGGCTGATCTTAAACTTGTGAGCTTTGGCAATCTACCTGCCTCGGCCTCCCAAGTGCTGGGATTATAGGTATTAGCCACTTTGGCCAAATGTATTGTATCTTTGAATTAAACAAACAAAATACAAAATATAGAATACTGTTATCTTTTTTCCTTTTTTCTTCTTTCTTTTTGAGATGGGGTCTTGCTATGATGGAGTATAGTGGCAATTCATAAGTATGGTCATTGTGTACTGCAGCCTCCAGTCCTAGCCAGAAGCAATCCTACTGCCTTAGTCTCCCTAGTAGCTGGCACTACAGGTGTTTGCCAGTTCACTTGGCTTAAAAGAATACTGTATTTTAAAAAAATTATTTGTAAAGATCATACGTACAGTTAACTGGTAAGATACATAGCCCTGGGCTAGATTCTAACCCACCAGCTCCAGTGTGTGTGGCTGGCGCCCTAGCAGCGTGAGCTACAGGTGCTGAGCTGAAATGCAGTCTTTCTAATGTACCCTGTGTCCTTATGGACTGCTTCAGAATTGTTTATGACACGTGTGTTCTATGCTTTCTAATATTATACACTGCCCCAGGGTTAGAATACCAGGGAGATGCTATCTGAGTTATAGTCAGACAGCAGAAATGTGGCAAAAGCAATTAAGGGAAAGTTGTGGCTTAGATAGGAAAACAGGATAATTAGATGGGAGTTTTGGAGCAGGAGTTGCAGAGGCTCTTGGAATTTCTTTACTTGTGATTTTTTTTGTTTGTTTGTTTGAGACAGTCTTACTCTGTTGCCCAGGCTAGAATGCCCTGGCCTCAGCCTAGCTCACTGCAATCTCAAACTCCTGGTTTCAAGTGATCCTCCTGCTGCAGCCTCCTGAATAGCTAGGACTATAGATGCATGCCACAATGCCTACTTTTCTATTTTTGGTAGAGACAGGGTCTCACTCTTGTTCAGGATGGTCTCAAACTCCTGAGTTCAAGTGATCCTCCTGCCTTAGCCTCCTAGAGTGCTAGGATTACAGGTACAAGACACCAGCCCTGCCTTGATGGATAATTTCACTGCATATAGAATTCTTGGTGTTTTTTTTCTTTTAACTTTCAATATTTTACTCCTCTCTCTCCTTGATTGCATGGTTACTGAAGAGAAATCCAATATAATTCCTTGTTCTTGTTCTTCCATAGGTAAAGTGCTTTGTTTCTGTGAGTTTTTTTTTTTTTTTTTGAGACAGAGCCTCAAGCTGCCACCCTGGGTAGAGTGGCAGCTATGGCATCACAGCTCACAGCAACCTCCAATTCCTGGGCTCAAGCGAGTCTCCTGCCTTTGCCTCCCAAGTAGCTGGGACCACAGGCACCTGCCACAATGTCTGGCTATTTTTTGGTTGCAGCCATCATTGTTTGGCGGGCCCAGGTTGGATTTGAACCCACCAGCTCAGGTGTATGTGGCTGGCGCCTTAGCCACTTGAGCCATAGGCGCTGAGCCTCTGTGAGTTCTTTAAAGATTTTCTTTCTTTGATTAGCTATAGTTTGAATATGATATGTCTATATGTAGATTTCTTTGTTTTGTTTTGTTTTTAAGAATTTCTTTGGCTCAGCACCTGTGGCTCAAGTGGCTAAGGCACCAGCCATGTACACCCAAGGTGGTGGGTTCGAATCCAGCCCAGGCCTACCAAACAACAATGACGGCTGCAACCAAAAAATAGCTGGGGGTTGTGGCGGGTGCCTGTGGTCCCAGCTACTCAGGAGGCTGAGGCAGGAGACTTGCTTTAGCCCAGGAGTTGGAGGTTGCTGTGAGCTGTGATGCCATGGCACTCTACCCAGGGGGACAGCTTGAGGCTCTGTCTCAAAAAAAAGAATTTCTTTGCTTTGGCCAGGCGCAGTGGCTCATACCCGTATCCTAGCACTCTGGGAGAACAAGACAGGTGATTACTTGAGCTCAAGAGTGCAAGACCAACCTGAGCAAGAGTGAGACTAAAAATAGAAAAACTAGCTGTGCGTAATGACACATGCCTGTAGTCTCAGCTACTAAGGAGGCTGAAGCAAGAGGATTGCTCAAGCTCAAAAGTTTGAGATTGCTGTGAGCTATGATGACACACCTTTCTACCCAAGGCACAAAGAGAGATTCTGTCTTAAGAAAAATTAAAAAAAGACTGCTTTGCTTTGAGACAATGTCTCATTCTGTGTGGCTCAGGCTAGAGTATAGTGGTTGTATAGTAGAGTACATCATGGCTATTACAACCTCAAATGCCTGACTCAAGTAATCCTCCTGCTTCAGCTTCCTGAGTAATAGGACCTACAGGTAGGTGCCATGACACCTGGCTAATTTTTTTGTTTTTTGAGACAGAGACTTACTATGTCACAGTTCACAGCAACCTCCAACTCTTGGGCTTAAGTGATTCTCTTGCCTCAGCCTCCCAAGTAGCTGGGACTACAGGTGCCTGCCACAATGCCCAGCTATTTTTAAATTTTTATTAGGCCAGGGCTGGGTTCAAGAACCCGCCAGCCCTGGTGCATGTGGCTGGCGCCCTACCCACTGAGGTACGGATGCCACCTGGTCCTGATATTTTGAACAGAGTGGTAAAATATAGCTAATGTCACTAGCAATATAAATAAGATCAAACCACAGAGTTCTTTAGGAAGATAAAATCCTTTATAGATCCTAAGACGCTCACACCTTAGATCTTAAAACTAGTTCCTGTGAAAAGAACATACTATTGACTTGGTTAGACATCAGTATTAAATTTTATTAAATTTGTCTTTAGAAAAATTTTACAGGTAGAACAGGCCTTGCCTATCTTATCCACATATACATATGCATCACTTTTGTATTGGCAATATATATATAAACATACCACATTTATAAATTAATAGTAAGGACAAGAAATGAAGTTGAACATGTACCCCCTCCCCCAGCCTCCCCATACCCTTGGTATGTACAAGAAACTTACCATACCATACTTTTCCTTTTAAGAAAGTCCCAATGAGACAGGCTCATGGCACAGGGTGTATGCTAAATTAGGGGTTAGTTTAAACATGGTATGTGTCATATCAGATAATTTTGTGATTACCAAAGAGTTTTCATTTGAAAACTAAGACCTTTACTGTTTATTTGAAAATGTAAAAATGTGAACTCAACAGAGCTTCAAGAATACAATCTCTGTAACGATATTCTATATTTACTCATTAACTCATTTTTATACATTTTTGAATGCAATTTTGCTAAGGAAGAAAAGTTTACAGATGTATGAATTATATTTGGGAAGAGTAGCCATAAAAATCAATAAAGTAAGTATCTGTTCAAGGGCCTCACTAATATTAATATGCCAAATGGCTAATAAATCACTTTATTTCAGTGAAACAAGGAAATATGTAAATTCTGAGAAGAATGATGTTCAGGTTGCTTTTGGCAAATGGACATTTAAACACTTCATAGAGGTAAGAGCCAGAAAACAGTGAGGAAGGTAGTTAGGCTTTTAGAAATACCTTTACTTAGAATTCTCCTAAAGTTTATCCATATTGGCAAATGTCTCTTATAACAGCTCAAATACCTATGTAGGAGAAGAAAATGTTGAGGAAAAACAGATAATTTTAAACTTTGTTATTTAAGAAACAAACCCCAATTCCTCCCCCTCCCTTGGCTTCCCCAATATAGAGTTCATGCTGGGATCACTATTTCAAAAACAATGACTCATCCAACAGATATAGAATATAGCACTATTAAAATGTTTGAGTTGTGTTAACTTGAAGCACAAACTGTGTATATACTGAAATTTAGCTGGTTCTCTGAGAGTTATCGCTTAAATAAGACAATAAAATAGTAAAGTAGTGTTAAATTAAGTGGAAAATAAATCTCTATAGACCATTTTCTGGGAAAGTAGTTTTGATAAGCTTTCAGAACTTTGATAAACTTCAATACCATCAATAAACAGTCCATGTCACTTGCTTTAGTTTGTTTGGGCCTACTAATCGCTCCAAGACTTCTCGAGAATGATCTATAAAAGAAAACAATATATTAATTCACAGTAATCAAAAATATTCAATGTTTCCTCATGTATAAACTCGGAGAGATGATAATTAGTACAACTCCTAGAGTTAAAGGACTAAATGAGATAATATATAAAGCAAAGCATACAACTGAATTAATTAATTAATGGTAGCCCTCATAGATAGAGCACCTATCATGGTAACACTTAAAAAAAATAGGTATTTGGGCCAAGTGCAGTGGCTCACCCTTATAATCCTAGCACTCTGGGAGGCAGAGGCTGATGGATTCCTTGAGCTTAGGAGTTTAAGCCCAGCCTGAGGAAGAGTGAGACCCTATCTCTAACAAAAATAGAAAAACTAGGTTTGGTACCTGTAGCTCAGCGGCTAGGGTGCCAGCCATATACACCAGGGCTGGCAGGTTTGAACTGGCCTGGGCTTGCCAAATAACAATGACAACTACAACAACAAAAAAAATAGCCAGGTGTTGTGGCAGGCACCTATAGTCCCAGCTAGTTGGGAGGCTGAGGCAAGAGAATTGCTTAAGCCCAAGAGTGTGCAGTTGCTATGAGATGTGACAGGACCGCATTCTACCGAGGGCAACATAGTGAAACTCTGTTTCAAAAAAAAAAAGAAAAACTAGCTAGGTAGTGGTGGGTGCCTGTAGTCCCAGCCACTCGAGAGGCTTAGACAAGATGATCTCTTGAGACTCAGTGCTCGTATCATAGTGGTTATGGTGCCAGCTACATACTCTGAGGCTGATGGGTTCGAACCCAGCCAAGGCCTGCTAAACGACAACTGCAACCAAAAAATAGCCAGGTGTTGTGGCAGGTGCCTGTAGTCCCAGCTACTTGGGAGGCTGAAGCAAGAGAATCACTTAAGCTGAGTTTGAGCTTGCTGTGAGCTGTGACGCCATGGCCCTCTTCTGAGGGTGACATAGTGAGACTCTGTCTCAAAAACAAAAAAAAAAGATGATCTCTTGAGCCCAAGAGTTTGAGGTTGCTGGGAACTATGATGCCAGGGCACTTAACCCCAGGGCAACTGAGTATAATTCTGCCTCAAAAATAGATAAATAGGCTCGGTGCCTATAGCTCAATCGGCTAAGGCGCCAGCCACGTACACCTAAGGTGGCGGGTTCAAATCCCCAGCCCGGACCCGCCAAACAACAATGACGGCTGCAACCAAAAAATAGCCAGGCGTTGTGGCGGGCGCCTGTAGTCCCAGCTACTTGGGAGGCGGAGGCAAGAGACTCGCTAGAGCCCAGGAGTTGGAGGTTGTTGTGAGCTGTAATGCCACGGCACTCTACCCAGGGGGACAGCTTGAGGCTCTGTCTCAAAAAAAAAAAAAAAAAAAAAGATTATAAGATCTTACTTTCTTTCTGTTTATGATTTCTTTTGAGAGAACAGATTTGCACGTTTACGTAAGTATAATAGGGAAGCACATGCGAATGACCAAGGTGCCAATAAAGAAAGAGATCATGGTTGGCGGGGGTGGAGTAAGTCCTTGATTAAGCCATGTCTGACTCACTGAGTTTCTCTTTCCCATGAGATGGACCAGACCTGCTTTATTATTTAACCTCCTCTTCCTGCCTCCCATTGCCCTCTCTGCTTCCACACCCAGCAGTTCTTTGGCCTGGATGAGCTGTCCAGCAGTATTTACTGAAATTAGCATGTCTCCATACCATGTTAGTGGTATTTAAGATGTTCTGTTTCATAGAAATCCTTTTTTTGCTTTATTCTTACTCTTTGCTTTCTTTCTGAATTTTTTTGCTTTATTCTACTCTTTGCTTTCTTTCTGAATTTTTTAAATGAAGATGTATTTTTTAATCAAAATACACATGCAGTGATGTTCATACCTACCATGGGGAAACACCAGTTTTTTGAAGATATGTGAAAAAAATAAGAAATGTTTCTGCCCACACTTTTGAGATGGATTCTGTTAGTAGCTTTGCCAATGTACGTTAAGTGACCGGCAGCTTCTTCTGCATAGCTATCCTGGGCCGACCTTGGAGATTAAAATAAGTGGATTATGTGGCATGATAACGGTAATGAGCTATTGATTTAGTGGCAAAGCTTTGCTTATAGTTTCTTATTTCTCTATCTGCCCGATTTCCTTCAAGACCTGCTTTATCGTGTTTCTTTCCTCTTTCAGCGGAACGGAAGCCCCCCCTTTTCAACATGAATGCAATGAGTGCCTTATATCACATTGCCCAGAATGATTCCCCAATGTTACAGTCTAATGAATGGTAAGACTCTGCTATCATTTTAAATCTCTAAGAAAATCACCTTATGTACTTGGCACTTATATTAAATTACTTTTTAAATATCTGACCTAGAAAGCATTTCATTCCTTCATTGTATATTATAATACACGACACTGATGCCTCACAGGTGTCATACGTCTGTATGTGTGCACACACACAGAGGTTTATTTATTTACACTCTCCCTGTGGCTTATGCTGTGTGTGTAGTAACTGAAATCCTATAGGGAACGTAACCTGCTGCCTTCCCAACTAGTCTAGTCTCTCAAGTCATGATGATCTTATACGGATCATCTCAGCTCTAATCACTTCTCAGCAGAGATAAAAGGGCCCTCTCTGATGTCATTATTTTTCCAGTTATCATTTTTTAACAGCATTTATATTTAAATGGGTTGAGACAGAACATATACTATCTATTCAGAAGATATATTGTTCCTTGCTGAAAATTATGACATTTTTATAACTATTTGGGCCACCAAGAATTATAAAGAAGGGTGGGGACTTTAAAGAAGAGTGTACAAAATGGAATTTGCAAGATAGGAAATATTTCTGTTCATAAAGCCTATTCCTAGCTACTCCTCCCTTACGCTTCAAATCTTACTTCCTTATTACAGGTTGTGGATGGTAGAGGAATTAACAACTGGTCATGAAGAATGCCAGAACTAAGACTATGGGAATTGTTATCTTTGGAGAAAAATATGTATAGGAAATTGTCTTATACAAATATATACGTAGTATTTGTATTTTCTGATACAAATTATGACTTGACCTTACTTTCTTATATATTAAGGTATATTTATATGTTGACTAACTTGAAACTGTAGGGTGGTGCCTATGGCTCAAGGAGTAGGGCACTGGCCCCATATACTGGGGGTGGCAGGTTCAAACCTAGACCCAGTCAAAAACTGCAAAAAGCAAAACTTAATTTTAAATGCTATAACTTGAAAATGGGTACGTTCTCCTGATATTCCAAATTATTTTATTTGAACACTCCCCTAAAATGCAAAATTTTCCCTAGAATGAGAATTATTTAAGTAATCCGTGTGATCTAAAGGCCCCGATTTTATTTTCTTTTGGTGTATTTGCATACACAGGACAGACTCCTTTAGGAGATTTGTTGATTACTGCTTGCAGAAAATACCTCAGGAAAGGCCAACATCGGCGGAACTATTACAGGTAATTTTTCAAATTTACATTTGAGGAGGGGGATTGACAGTCACCTTAGAGTGGAATATAGTAAATCATTCCTATGGCAACTCTTCATGACAAAGTGGTTTGGAATGTGCTGCCTTGTCATTTATCCAGAAACAGTAGCTAGGCATAGAAATAGCAAGATTGGCTCAGCGCCTGTAACTCCACAGCTAGGGCACCAGCCACATACACCAAGGCTGGCAGGTTCGAATCCAGCCCGGGCCTGACAAACAATAATGACAACTACAACCAAAAAGTAGCCAGGCATTGTGTGGGCGCCTGTAGTCCCAGCTACTCAGGAGGCTGAGGCAAGGGAATCACTTAAGCCTAAGAGTTGGAGGTTGCTGTGAGCTGTAACTCCACAGCACTCTACCAAGGGTGACATAGTGAGACTCTGTCTCAAAAAAAAAAAAAAAAGCAAGATTATTGCAATGTATGTGCTGTGTATTCCCTGTGGGTAGTTTTTTCCTTCTTTTTTTCCCTTTTTTTTTTCTCCTACCTCCTCTTTTCCCTTAGAACAAATATTTCCTATTTCTTCTTCTTCTCGCTCCGGTCATTGTTGTGATGTTCCTGGGCCTAACATCTACTTGAACATTAATAAGGGTACTCTCAGGACGGAGTCTAACAATGGTTCAAATGCCAACACTGGGATTATTCAGTTAGGTTGTTGCCAAATCTTCAAGCAAAGATGTGGTATAACTCTATAAAGCAGATGTTTACGTGGCATTAAGTCATATATGTCAGTGGCAAGAGTATCATATTAACTGTGTTTATTCGATTTGAACATCGCATCTGAGCCTCTCTTTTCATATGATACTTTATCATGTACTAACTTGTGGGCAGTGTGTTGTATCAACATCAGTGTAGTATGTGGGTATCTTTTACAATTTGAATCTTCTTTTATTTGGCACAGAATAATCAAGATTTCTTTAACCCTTTTTTTTTTGGTATGTATATTTCTCAACCCTCTTTTGTTTGTTTCATCTCTAGAATGGCTATACTTTATTACAGAATAGTTTCTTTGCCTTTTTCTTTTTAAGAAAAACTCAGGTTTTATTGCCCACATTTGTAAAGCTTAAAGATGTCAGCTGCCTTTCTAATTAAAAAGCACCTTGGCTAGGTCACAGATTCTCAGTTTGCATTTTCTTTTCTTTAGGACTCTGTAAACATTATTCTGTTATTTTCTGGCTTTGAGTGTTCTTGAAGAGATAGGTCTGATGCTCCTGAAAGTAAGTTTTTTCTTCTTATGAGTGACAGCTCATAGAAATATAGTCACAGAAGAAGCAGGGCAAAGGATTTGACCTTGTCCTTCTTTGTCATTGAGCCATCACATGTTCTAGACATGAACTACTTTGTATACCTCAGCAAAAGCTCCACTTTTCCTTAGGGAAAAATAGGAACCAGAACAAAATACCACACACGCCAGATAATATCTTTATTATGCTAAAGGAAGCAAAGAGTTTAAGAACAAAAGCAACAAAACAGGATATAAGAAATAAGAAACATTATCTTAAAGGGGAGAAAATGAATAAATTTGGGCATTATTAAAATTAAGAGGTAAAAACTCAGGATTCATAAATAAAATTTAAAGGCTACAGATAAGAAAAGGATGTAAAAAGCAAGTGGGCAGAGTAAGGAAAGAAATGAAAGAGAATAAAGCATAATACAGGTTAAAAATCATACCCCCTAAATATGCAAAAATAAAAAATAATCATATTGGCTTGGTGCCCATAGCACAGTGGTTGCAGTGCCAGCCACATACACTGAGGCAGGTGGGTTTGAACCCAGCCCAGGCCAGCTAAACAACAATGACAACTGCAACAACAACTAAAAATAGCTGGGCGTTGTGGCAGGCACCTGTAGTCCCAGCTTCTTGGGAGGTTGAGGCAAGAGAATCGCTTAAGCCTAAAAGTTGGAGGTTACTGCAAGCTATAATGCCATGGCACTCTACTGAGGGCAACATAGTGAGACTCTATCTCAAAAAATAAAGCAACAAATTAATATAGTAAACCAACCCATTTAGGGCATTTCTAATAGTGGAAATAAGACAAAATTAAATGCAAAAAATAAAAGTTCCAAAGATGAGTATAGAGAAAATAATACATTTGAAAAACAAAGAAGATCTACTATATGTCAACCTATTATTCCTGAAAGAAAAAACAAAACACATGGAACAGAAGATATTTAAAGATATACCTGAAGAAAACTTCTAGAAATAAATGTTTTGATCTTTCTTTGATGTGATTTGGTCTTTATTTGAATTGAGGGGCCAAATAAAACAGGCCCACTGTTTATTCATCTAATATTTACTGATTATGCGCCGTCTATCAGCACTATTCTAAACACTAAGAACACAGGCAAAAGACACAGTCCCTGCCCGTGTGGAACTTACAACATGGGAGTAAGAAAATAAACAAATAGATGATGCAGTGCCAGTAGGTGGTAAATTCTTTGCAGAAGAATAAATCAGGGGCAAGGATGGAGAGTGACAGCAGCTGCAGTTTTAGGTAAGGTGATGAAGAAGGCCTTCCTAAGGAGGTGACATTGAAGCAGAGCCCTGAAGAGAGGGGACCATGAACCTGATCTTCAGTGATCAAGAAACCACAGCCTGGTGAAGTTCTTGAACTCTAAAGACAAAGAGAGATTCATACAAGCAGACTGAAAAAAGTTTATTTTGGAGTGGAAAAACCAGTTGGCTTCAAACGGACCTCTTCAGGAACACTCAAAGCCAGAAAACAATAGAACAGTGTTTATAGAGTTCTAAGGCAAAGAAAACATAAACCAAGAATGTGTGACCCAGCCAAGGCACTTTTCAATTAGGAAGGCAACTGACATTTTCAAGCTTCACAAATTTAGGCAGTGCAACCCTTCTGAGCATTTTTTTTTTTAATAAATTCCTCATAAAGAAGTCTGGCCAATGTAGAAATGAAGCAAAAAGAAAGAAGAAGGAAAGAGAAAAAAGGAGAAGAGATAGGAAGAAAGGAAGGCAGGCAGGAAGGAAAGAAGAATGAAGTTGGAACTGCAGAAACTGGTGAAAGACTGGCAGTGAACACTGAATTTAAAGTGCCCCCCAAATTTATTTATTTTGCATAGCTAAAGAAACTATGTGTTCTTCATTTTGAATAAGTAATACAAATTCAAAAGGCAAAAATGTAAAAGGTAGAACATGAAAAGTAAATCTCCTTCCCATTCCAGGCCTCTTTGCAGTGTTAGCAACCACTGCCCCTATATTGTGCTTGTCCTTCCAGAGAAATTTTATGCATATGACGGTAAATATACTTTTTACTTTTGTACAAATAGTAGTAAATCATAAAAACTGTTTTTTTTTAACTTTCCAGTGTGTTTAGGATAGTTTTGTATTACTACACACAGAGCTACCTCATTCTGTTAATGACTCCATGCTATTCTCAGATGGACCATAATTTGTCTAAGCAACCCATTTAGGATGTTTCCAGTCCTTTGCTATTACAGACTGTGCTGTAGTGAATATCTCGGTTCATATGTCATCTCACGCCTGTATAAAAATATCTAAAGAATAAATTCCTAGAAGTGGAGTTGCTCATCAAGGTGGAGTGTTTTTAATTTTATTTTAAATTATTATGGATACATAATAGTTACACATCTATCTTTAGAAAGTGTATGTGATGTGATACAGGCATACCATGTGAATTTGTCAAATCCGGGTAACTGGGGTATGCATTATCTCAGGCATTTAACGTCTCTTAGTTAAAGTACACCCTCACTTACTGTTGATTATAGTCACTTTATTATGCTATCGAATGTTATTCATTCCATCTAACTATATTTTGGCACTCATCACCCATCCCTACTTTATCTACCCTCACCCCCTGCTACACTTCCTAGCCTCTGGTAACCATCATTTTACTCTCTATTTCCATGAGATCCATCATTTTTAATATTTAGCTCCCACATTCATAAGTGAGAACGTTTTGCCTTTGACTTATTTCACTTATTATTCAACCATAATGTTCTCCAATTCCATCCATGTTGTTTCAGATGTCAGGATTTAGTTCTTTTTGTGGCTATATAATATTCTCTTGTCTATATTTACCATAATTTCTTTATCCACTTATCCACTGATGGACACTTATGTTGATTCCATATCTTTAATGTTATGAATTGTGCAGCAATAAACATGGGAGTGCAGATATCTTCTTCATACACTGAATTCCCCTCCTTTGGATATAAACCCAGCAGTGGGATTGCTGGGTCATATGGTAGTGCTGGTTTTAGTTTTTTGAGCAACCTGCATACTGTTGTCTTTTATGATTGTGCTAATTTACAATCTCATCAAGGTGGATTTTATTGTTTGGAGACAGAGTCTCACTCTGTTGTCCTGGGTAGAGAGTCGCAGCATCATCATAGCTCACAGCAACCTCAAACTCTTAAGCTCAAGCTATCCCTCTTGCCTTATCCTCCCAAGTAGCTGGGACTACAGACACCTGCCATCAAGCCCCACCTGCCTCAGCCTCCCAGAGTGCTAGGATTATAGGTGTGAGCCTGTAGCCATCAAGGTGGATTTTAAATTTAAATATCTCACTAATTGTCCTTCACAGAAGTTGGCCTATTTATAGTACCACTAACAAAGTATGCTTACTGAAACTTTTTGAACTTTGCTACTCAGATTAGTGAAAAACTTTTCTCATTGTAGTTTTAATTTATATTTCTCATTATTATGTGATATGTATTTTTTTATGTTGAAAACCCATTTCTATGTCCTTTTCTGTGAGCTCTGTGATCTTTGCCCATCTGTCTATTATTGGGTTGTTGGTATTTTCCTTATTAATTTACAGTAGATCTTGAACATTTTTTTTCCTGTTTCTATTTTGACATTCTTTATGCTGGGCTATTTGAGGGAAGAAGGCAAAGAGATTCGTGCAGAAATTTGTTATAAAGAATAAGGGTAGGGGCATGGCATAGTGAGTTTTGCCTGTTGTCCTATCACTCTGGGAGGCTGAGGCAGGAGGATCACTTGTGCCCATGAGTTCAAGACCAGCCTGAGCAAGTGTAAGACACCATGTCTGCTAAAAATAGACAAATAATCCAGGCATTATGACAGGTGCTTGTAGTCCCAGCCAGGGACTAAGGTTGCTGCGAGCTAGGCCAACTCCACAGCACCCTAGCCTAACCTTTCTTTTCCAGTTAGCTATCCCATTATTCCTAAGTATTTTTCGATCATCTATCTTCTTCTTACAATTTCTTCCAGACATTAAAATGTCACTTTTATATTTAATCCATTTAAATATAGAACTAAAGTAAAATCATTGAAGTGGTTAAAGAACAGATGTAAATTGACAATGTAAAAAATAATAATGTAAGTAGAAAAATCTGGATGTGGAAAAAAATACAGGTACTAACTTTCTTATCTTTTAGAATAGCTAGTCAATAATATTTCTCAAATTGAAATATACAGTTTTTTTAATATACAGTTTTTTTAAAAATAACTCCAATCTGTTAAGATTTTAGTTATCTTTCTTTTTCTTAACTTTAGATAATCTTTTTTTGGTTTTTTGTTTGTTTGTTTGTTTTGTTTTGTTTTGAGACAGAGTCTTACTATGTTACCCTCGGTAGAGTGTGGTAGCATCACAGCTCACAGCAACCTCAAACTCTTGGGCTTAAGCGATTCTCTTGCCTCAGCCTCCCAAATAGCTGGGACCACAGGTGGCGCCTGCCACAATGCCTGGCTATTTTTTGTTGCAGTTGTCATTGTTGTTCAGCTGGCCCCAGGCCAGTTTCAAACCTGTCAGCTTCATTGTATATGGCTGGCACCATAACCACTGTGCTTTGGGTGCTGAAACAACTTTAGAGAATCTTTAAGAATCCGGTAACTCTTATGGTGAAGAAATAATAACTGAAGTTAAGCAATTATTTTAATTCTTCTAGTTCTGTTAAATTCAAGTATACCTTAATTTAATAGATTATACTTAAAATTAGCTTATGTAATAAGATTCCCATGTAAAATTATTTCTAGATATCTATTGTTCTGAGAGAGAGAGGTGATGTCTAAAGTGATATTCCAGCTCGGCACCTAGGGCATCAGCCACCACCGGAGCTGGTGGGTTCAAACCCAGCCCAGGCCTGCCAAACAACAATGACAGCTACAACAAAAAAAATAGCCAAGTGTTGCGGCAGGCGCATGTAGTTTCAGTTACTTGGGAGACTGAGGCAAGAAAATTGCTTAAGCCCAAGAGTTTGAAGTTGCTGTGTGACACCACAGCACTCTACTGAGGGTGACATAGTGAGACTCTGTCTGAAAAAAAAAGTGATATCCCATAATTTAATAATATTTATTTCTGGATGCTGGAATTTGGGGTGATTTGCTTTCTTTAATGCATTTTTTCTGTATTTGTATCTTGAAAGTAAATATACTTATGAAAACAATAAAATTCTTCTTTTAAAAAGATCCAAAAAAAAAAAAAATAAAAGGATCTGAGAACATTTTGATTGTAGAGGTTTAGAAAACAAGTAGACTTTGGAAAACAGTGAGGAGATGAATGCAGGCAGAGAGAACATGAGCAGATATACAGAGGTGTGAAACTCATGCCCGGGGAGTTACCGAGAATGTACCACGTATAGGACAGAAGAGTAAAATAACTAGATTTCAACCTAGGAATACAACTAAGAACCTGGCTATAAAGGCCAGGCTCTATCCAAGAGGCAGTGAGATATTTTTAAAATGTTTGAATATATCCGTTTTTAAAAGGCTTAAACAGGTAAGGGATTATTTATCTCCTGTAATAGGAAACTCAGGACATTGGAAAAGGAGGTGTTGTAAGCAGCCCAAAGCTCTAAGCAGCTCAACAGTGTCATCATTGACTCAAGCTTCCTTCTCTCTTTATACGTCCCCATCCTTAGCATGTGGCTTTTATCTTCTTTGTGGCAAAATGACTACTACATTGCCAGGACTCGGGTCTTTATTCCAGGCAGGAAGAAGGGGAGAGAGTAAAGGGTAAAACGCCTTCTCCTCATGTGCCTTGTCTTTTTAGTCTAGGAAATAAAGCCTTGCTCAGGGACTTCTATCTATTTCTCATTGGCTGGAACTTGGTCACTTTGTTACCTGTAACTACAAAGAGGACTTGAGTTTAGTTTCTTTACTCTGTAAAGTTCTTAAAGAGCAGCAAGGAAAAGAGATTGGAATGGGGAATAAGATTCACACAGATTATCCGTCACAGTGAATAACACAGTCAAATCTTTTAGGAAGATAATTGTGGTAGTAGAACACCAGGAAACAAACCCCAAAATAAAAAACCCTGAGTTTCAGCTTCAGCTTCAGCTCTTCTACTAATTAGCTATGGAAATCACTTAACTTCTCCAACCCTAAATTTCTTTACCTTGAAAAAGAAAATTTTCAACGAGCCTTCCCTGCTCTAAAATTCTGTGGTTCTAAGACACAGCTTAAAGTTTACTAAAACCCAGTTTGGTCTTGTATAACTGCAAGCACTAGAGTAGCAAAATGATTTACTTTCTCCCTTTCTTGCTCATCCTTGAAATGTGCAGGCTACACTTGCTTCTGGGAATGGGGTTTCGTTTTAAGAAAGGATTCTCTGCAGAGGGAAAGGTATTTTATAAAAGCAAGAGCAAAAGCTACAATTCCTCTGACAGCAAAGTCAGAATGAAGAATGACAAGACATGTAGATTGTTTTCTCACGAGAATCCTGCTCCTCTTTTATATCTGTTTAAATTATAAAGAAATTAAATTCATTCCATCATCTCAGGCCCACTACATTATATCTCATTTCCCCAATATCTTCATATTATAATTTTACATAAGTGAAATTTCCACATAAATGAACATTTTCCTTTAAAAAATGAAACTTCCTCCTTTCACTTTTGACCATTTTCTGACCTTGCTGAAATACAGAGGGTGCCAAATGTATATACACAGATTTTAAGAGATGTTATCTGTATATTATTTTTTGAAGTTGAATTGTAGGTACCTTTACTGGTCAAGTGTACCTAGACATTCATTTTACCTGCAATTCAGATGCTTGGGGGAATGATTGGTTTTACTTTCAACAAGATCGCTTAAAATGTGTACACATTTTTTTGACACCCCTGTATATGATGTGTTTCTCTGCCCTCTTAAAGAGAGCATAATTAACATAATTTCACTTCTTGATGGCTCAGAGACAGGAGGGTTTTGTGAATTCAGGAGACACAAACAGGGCTTTATAATGAGTATATGCTCCTTTGAAAAATAGCCCACAAGCCTCTATTCATTTTTGTGTGTTGGTTTGGTTGGTAGGCAGATTAGTCAAGGAATTTCTCTTCCTCTCCTGTCAGACTGTCATAGAGCTTGCAAAGGACACTACACCTTTTCAGAGCTAGTTACTCAACCTCAAACAGTCCTCAATCATTTATTCCCTGACTTTTGTTCCCTCTTTCTAACCTGCTATGAGCTGACAACCCAGGAAACCAGAATGTATGTGTTAACAATCATTATTACTATTGAAAGTGAGAGATATTTATATCAACAAGAGTTGACTTTGGGACAGTTGTTTTCACTCCTCAGAGACCGTTTTCCTGACTTCTTCTTATACAGTTTTTTAAAGAGGAAATAAAGTTTCCAGAATTTTGAACTTTGGATGAAAGTTCAAAAAATATGCTGCTGCCATATTTTTCTTTTCTTTTCTTTTTCTATTTATTTATTTGAGACAGAGTCTCTCTCTGTTGCCCAGACTACAGTGCCATGCATTAAGCTAGATCACCACAACCCCAAACTCCTGGGTTCAAGTGATCCTCCTATCTCAGCCTCCCAAGTAGCTGGGACTGCAGGCATCTACCACCATGCCTGGCTAATTTTTCTGTTTATAGTAGAGACAAGGTTTTACTCTCGTTCAGGCTGGTGTTGAACTCCTGAGCTCAAAGGATCCTCCCACCTTGGCCTCCCAAAGTGCTAGGACTACAGGCATGACCCACTGTACCTGGCTGCTGCCTTATGTTCAAGTATTTACTTTTGACCAGAGAGATAGAGAATGAAATATACAAACTCTGTTTTTCAAAGGGCAGTATGGAGTTGGGGGCCCAGGACTGAGGTTATAGCAAGAATAGCAAGAATAGACTATACTTTGCATTGCTTTTGCTTATTATATAGTTTCAGGTTTGAAAGGTATAATCCTGTCTACTACTATTTAAAGTTCTGGTGATTTTTATTACTTATCTGATAAAGCAAACCTCAAGAATTCTCATATAAAAAGATGCTCAACATCCCTAATCATTAGAGCAATGCAAATCAAAACCACAATGTAGTGTCATGTAACACCTGTTAGAATGGTTGTTATCAAAAAGATAAGTGGTAACAAGTGTTAGTGAGGGTGTTGGAGGGAGAATCCTTGTACATTGTTGGTGGGAATGTAGTTGGTGAAGCCATTGTGGAAAACAGTGTGGAAGATCCTCAATAATTAAGAATAGAACTATCCTAAGACTCAGCAATCCTACTACTAGCTACGTACCTGAAGGAAATGAAATCAGCATCCCATAAGACTATCTGTGCCCACATGATTCACAAATAGCCAAGATAAACAAGCTAAGGGTCCATCAGTGGATGAAAGGGTAAAGAAATTGAGATTTATTTTATATCTATATATAAAATTCGGCCTTAAAATGAAAGCTATCCTGCCCTTTGTAACAACATGGATGCACCTAGAAGACATTAAGCTAGGTGAAATAAGCCAGACACAGGAAGAAAAACACCACATGATTTCATGTACATGTGAAATCTAAGGAAAAAAAACAACACTCAAATACGTAAAAGCAGGGTAGAAAAGTGGTTAGGAGGTGTGGGGATTGGAGAGAGAGATCAAAGCATACAGAGTTTCAGTTGCGTGGGATAAATAAGTATAGAGATCTAATGTCCAACAGAAGGTCTATACAGCCAGCCCCCGAGTTACAAACATCTAACTTACATACAACTTGCATTTACCAACAGAGACTATGACAGGAAATAGATAAATGTACCCTTTCCAACTTACCTACTAATGCAACTTAAAAACAAACACACAGAACCTGTTTTGTTCATAACCCGAGGACTGCCTATAGTTGATAACATTGTATCATATCCTGGAAATTTGCTAAGACAGAGAGTTTAGATAATTGTACCACAAAAATGTAACTATGTGAGATGATGGATTTGTTAATTTGCTTGACTATAGAAATCATTTCAGTGTGTTCGTGTATATCAAAACATCATACCTTAAATATATATAATTTTAAAAAAGAAATTTCACATAAACTCAAGGATTACATCCATAAAGTGGGGCTTGAATAGGAAGAAAAAAGCATAGTTATCTTTTATATGAAATTTATACAATGTGGAAAGATACATAATATGAATATCCTATTTTGTTATTTCTGCAAAATCCATGGACCTGTTTTATGCTTCTTTACTTATATATCTATATCTTGCACCTAAAAATATGTTCCTTCATTATGAGTTTATTTTTTTCTCCTCTCAATCAGCATGACTTTGTTCGCCGAGAGCGGCCGCTACGTGTCCTCATTGACCTCATACAGAGGACAAAAGATGCAGTTCGTGAGCTGGATAACCTACAGTACCGAAAAATGAAAAAAATCCTTTTCCAAGAGACACGAAATGGACCCTTGAATGAGTCACAGGAGGATGAGGAAGTAGGTTCAATTTATTTTAGCAGGTGTCTGTAGAGTGCCTACTGTGTGAAAAAATTCTAGACTAGGAGCTTGTGAAAAACTTCTGAGGATAAAAATACAATTGATGCCTCAAGAGACATTGGGTCACTGTGAAATAACTATCATACAAAGCAAATTATGAAAAGTGCTATAGGGCTATATCACCATTGCAGCGGTCCATAGTGGGAAGAAAATAAATCTGCTCGTAGGAATTAGCAAAGGGTCTGTGGAGAACATGACGTGGGTGATTTTTGACAACAAACATGGAACACCTTAGACTCCAAAAAGTCCTGTGCTTATAGGAAGATTATCTTGGCAATAGCATGTAAGATGGTTTGGAAAGGGTAGCCTCTTGGATGATGTAAGAGGTAATAAGAGCAGTGTCACGGGGAATGGGGATAGAAGGAACACTTTTGAGAAACATTGTAGAGACAGATTGAAAATATCTGTCTTCTCATTGAAAGTTTCAGTGACAGATGAGGAGTTTGTGGTAACTCTGAGCATTTGATCCTGCGTGGCTAGAAGTTATGTCAATACCAAGAACACAGAAAAAAGAAACAGAGAGAGAGTGGGTTTAGGATGTTTTCATTTTGGTGCCTACTAAGTTTAAGGTGCTGGCACCATCTACTATTGGGCATAGTATACAGATAGAAGTTCTCAAAGGAGAGAACTTCATTCATATCACTTAAAAAAAACCTGGTTGAAGGTAAAGGTGATGCTGGCTAGGACACCTAAATGGTGATGTGTATAATTTGATTGGTATCTATAAATCCAGAACCCAGGAAGGAGGTCTGGGCAAAAACGGTAGGTGGTATAGCGTTAAAATGATAATGAATCAAGAAGTTGATTGATAAAATTTCATGGTGGATCAAAGGAGAAGAGCACATACCTGCAAGGAGGAAGCCACAACATTGTCAGCTGCCAGGGAGGTCAAGGCAACAAGGACAAAAGAAAAAGTTAATCTGGTTTTACAAGGAGAGCATTAATGACCTTGGTGAAATCAGTTTTACAGGACTAGGTAGGATGACCGGTAGATTACTATGGATTGTCATGTAAATGGAGGATGAGAAAGTGGAGACAGCAAAATGAATTATTTTGAGATTCAGAAATTTGGTTAAGAAGGGAAAGAGAGAGGACAGCATGTGGAGAAGTCTAAGCATGAGGCCAGGCTGCTTGCTTCATCTGCGTATGTGGAGATGGAGCCAGGGCAGAGGTGCTGAAGACAGAAGCAAGAGAAGTAGTTAAAGAAGCAGGATTTCCACAGAAGTGTTAGGAATTAGCCTTAAACAAACGAAAGGACTCCTCTTCCTCTAAAGCAGGGGTCCCCGAACTTTTTAAACAGGGGGCCAGTTCACTGTCCCTCAGACCATTGGAGGGCTAGACTGCGGGCCCTGGGATGAGTCAGCTGCTAAGCAGGACAGGCAGCTGCAGAAAAAACAACCGGTGGGCTGGATAAATGTCCTAGGTGGGCTACGTGTGGCCTACGGGCCATGGTTTGAGGATGCAAAATAAAAAGGAAGAGAAGAATGAAGAATGAGTATATTTTGGTTTTCCTTAATAGAAAATAAAATAAAATAAAATTATTTTATCTGTAGTTACAAAAATGAAGCTCAGAAAATGGACTTGAACTATACAGTCTCTTGATTGCATATATAAAAATCATCCCTTTTAATTGGGAAAATAAATCTGTTAAAAATGTATCGGTGGCGCCCGTAGCTCAGTGGGTAGGGTGCTGGCCACATACACCTATGGCTGATGGGTTCAAACCCAACCCAGGCCAGCTAACACAACAATGACAACTGCAACAACAAAAAAATAAATAAATAAAATAGCCACGTGTCATGGCAGGCACCTGTAGTCCCAGCTACTTGGGAGGCTGAGGCAAGAGAATCACTTAAGCCCAAGAGTTTGAGGTTGCTGTGAGATGTGACGCCATGACACTGTACCCAGGGCGATAGCTTCAGACTCTGTCTTTAAAAAATATAGATAGATAGATAGATAGATAGATAGATAGATAGATAGATGTGTGTGTGTATATATGTATATGTATAAAATGTATCATCTACCATTTTATGTGACCAGTGATTCATTATATTGCCATGGCTAAGTAACAGTTTATTAAAGTTACATGTGTACGGTACGGTTCTTTGAAAACAGGGTTTTATTTGTCACTGAGTTGATTTAATTGTATTATTTAATCTTATATCAGAAGATATCCCACTGTGATGGATAACTTATATGTTCTGATTATTTAACCACTTTTCAAATAGTAGTCTTTGGACCAGTAGTGATGAATACCAGTATTATTTAACAGATATATTTAATAAGATTACAGAGATAAGTATGATAGAATTGCTTGAGGGAGGCAGAATGTAATTACCTGTCCAGGACAGTAAGAATTAATATCCCTGCTTAGATATGAAGTTACTCAATAATGACTTGCAGAGGAACATACTGTTTGTCACATCTCTGAAACCTCTTTCCACTCTACTCTGGTTTCTAGTGACCACTGCTGTATTTGCAGATGTCCTGGAGGTCCACTGCCTGTTCAGGGGCCAGCAGTCTTTCTCTAGCACTTTGTTCTCCCAAAGGTCCCTTACAATCCTGGCCTGATTCTGCTTACTGAATCACAATACAATAATATGATGGTCGCGTGTGACAGGGAAAAGCCTTGCAATAGCAGCATTTTGTGGTTTATGACCCGTGTCCAGAATGGCCCCTGGGAAGGCATAGAAGTGAATTTGAGATGTCTGAAAATGGTGGGGAAGTAGTAGAGTCACTACATTAAAAGTTCATCTTCTTTAATGTACACAGCTATGATTTAATAAATTTTTTTTTAAAAGTTCATCTTCTCAGATTGACAGAAAAGCAACTTGGCACTGCAAAATTAAGCGTGCTTAATAGTTTAATCAATGGTTGGCGCTTTATCTCCAGTCATTCTTTTTGAACCCTGGTGCCTCATTTTTTGTAGGACAGTGAACATAGCACCAGCCTGACCAGGGAAATGGACAGCCTGGGCAGCAACCATTCCATTCCAAGCATGTCCGTGAGCACGAGCAGCCAGAGCAGCAGTGTGAACAGCATGCAGGAGGTCATGGACGAGAGCAGCTCTGAACTTGTCATGATGCACGATGATGATGACGAAAGCACAGTAAATTCCAGCCCCTCTGTCATGCACAAGAAGGTAGGTTTCATGGCAACTAGGCTTTGCCAGTCTCAACCAAGCCAGCTCAGGTCACTTAGCTTCTAGACATTTGAGTCACCCTTCTGTTTGTTTGTCTGTTTGTTTGTTTTGAGACAGAGTCACTACGTTGCTCTCGGTAGAGTGCTGTGGTGTCACCACTCACAGCAACCTCCAACTGTTGGGCTTACACGATTATCTTGCCTCAGCTTCCCAAGTAGCTGGAACCACAGGCAACTGCTGCCACAATGCCCGGCTATTTTTTGGTTGCAGTTGTCATTGTCGTTTAGCTAGCCTGGGCTGGTTTTGAACCCGCCATCCTCAGTGTATGTGGCTGGTGCCGTAACCACTGTGCTATGCGTGCCAAGCCTGAGTCACCGTTTGGTAACTGAAATGTGGGACTAAACCTAGCACTTGACAGTTTTCTTACCGAAAAAGTTAACAAAGTACTATTCCCCAGGCTACATCTGAGCCTATTTCTTTATCTTCCTTTCTCATTTTTCTGACATTTGTCATCATCAATAAATGAAAAAAAATAAGTTGAAGAATCCAATAAGTCCTTCTTAAAACCAATAACCTTAAAACCATAGACCTTCAAGGGTTCCTGAGTGTAACCTGTTGTTGTGTCCTTTTAGAAGAACACTCTTTCCAAAGTATATTTCTTAATCCATATTCCCAACATACTACAGTAGAACCTCTGTAAGCTGAGCACCAGAGGGACTGTAACAAACTGGTCAACATACAGAAGTGGGCAACATAAGAAACTAGGCCGACGGTACTGATATGTACATGCGATGCATGTCCAGTCTGTGAAAATTAGGTCAATGGAGGGAGGTAGTTGACTATGGAGGCTCTACTGTATTTGTTTTAGAAACAGTCTCTACTCCATTCTGCTGTTTCTTTAATTGTTTGTAATTCTTCTAAATCTAGCCCCCTGCCAGCTTAAATATTCTGACTTTTGAAGGAATGATTCTATTTTTTATTTTGGTGTTCTTTTCCAATTAAAGATCCTCATTTTGTAAAAGCCTGTGAGAATTTATAAGTTGAAATACATACTGAAAAATGTGAAAAAAAAATTTAAAGCTTCTTTTAGAGAAATTACTATGAGTATTTCACAGAATTATCAATACTTCTCTGTAGAAATTCTCCAAAAGTGTTTTGAGAGTCCTTAGGTAAACAGTCCATAGTATGGAAAAAGATAGCTTATAATTTTTCCTTTTCAAGTACATGTGAGGACTGTATGTACTTATTATAATGAATAGCAGTGACCACATTCTAATTTCAGTGAGAAAGCATGTTTAAGAGGTTTTTTTTTTCCCACTTAGATTCTATTGGTTACACATTTTTCTTAGGAGAAATAGGAAACCAACTAGGAAAGGGGGAAGGGCAGGAGAAAATATGTTGGTGCCCATTTACAAATAGTGAATGAATACACATCTCCTTCTGGAGTTGTTGAACTTAATTATTCACAAATGCTGGTGGGGACCTCTACTATGTGCTAGGAACTTTATACTCCCCCCACAGCTGTAGAAGAAACAAAATAAATGTGGTCCCTTCATGGAGCTTTCCACCCGTGGGAGAGATTAAGCAAATAACTACATACCATAATGTAATTATTGTTTGTGACAAGCCTGGGCAACACAGTGAGACTTCACCTCTACAAAAAAAAAAAAAAAAGAAGAAGAAGAAGAAGAAGAAGGTACGGAGGAAGGAATTAGCTGTGCTTGGTAGTACATGCCTATAGTCCTAACTACTTGAGAGGCTGAGGCAGGAGGTTTGCTTGAGCTCAGGAATTCAAGGCTGCAGTGAGGTGTAATCACACCACTGCACTCTAGCCTGGGCAACAGAGCAAGACCCTGTCTCTAAAGAAAAAAAAAAGAAAAAGTAATTATGAAACTTGTTTCGAGTGAAAGGAGGACTTCATCTAGCAGGGAGTAACAGAAAGCTACCTGATGAGGGGACATTTAAGCTAAAACTTCAAAGACAAGTGGAAGCTAGCTAGTTTAGGGTAAGAGATAGGGGTGAGTCCGAGAGCAGCAAGTACAAAGGCCCTGAGACAAAAAGTGCTTTGTATGTTTGAGGAAGAGGGGAAAGCCAGAAAGGTGAGAGCTCGGTGAGCTATGTGGACAGTGACTTGGGACCAGAGAGACAGCAAAGACTCGGATTATTAGGAAGCCATGGAAACAGTTTGAGGAAAGGAGTGACATCAGACAGATGCAGAAACCTACTGAGGACAGCATTGCCAGCTGGCCTCCTTTGAACGTGGGCAAGTGGCCATGTATTTGAAGAGTAGAAAAGAAGGTTTTACTGGACTGTCTTTTTGGAGGGAGCTATCATGGGTGCTGACAGGTCTGGCTCTTTCCTTTCTATTGCCTCAGGGACTCCATGGGTGTAGGGAACATAAGAAGAATTCAGTTGGCTCTTTTTACTCCCCGACTACTCAGATAGGCACGTAGATTTAGAAGAATGATACTACTAGTATAATCAACAAGAAGGGAGAACCTGGTCTAGAACTCATTGGGGGTTTAATTTTAATTTTAGCATACTGTCGTAGAGCTACCTTGTGATAATATAGGTATTTTGAATACTTTTTCATCCCTGATGTAATCACTTAAGAAGAATAGATGTAAGTTATATTCTGAAGTAGAAGGCAGTTGTATTTATGATCCACAACAAACACATGTCAGGAAGAATTTGTTACACGGTGGATTTCTATTTTATTATGAAATACATGGAGGAAATAGGATGGAAGGAAATCAAAAACACATTTGCAAATCAAACTCTGAATGACTTAACTTTAAAATATAAGTAGGCTAGAAAAATAAAATATATATGAAAAACTTAATGTTAAATATGATATCTCTTCATGAAATCCATTTAGTTCTTCCACCAGAGTTTAAAAATACATTATCTTTAAAAAGAGAGGAAATAAAAACATATTCATAAAGTATATATTGGTTGGTTTACTCAAATTCCTAAAACTTTTTCACTTGGGTACATAAACAAAATAGGACCTTACACACTCAGTAGAAAACTTTGTGTGTTGAACTTAGAAACGAAGGAGCTGGTTTGTAGTCCTGTACATCGCTGTTAGTTTTATTTTATTTTAGAAAAGTCACAAACCTCTCTGGGCCTCAGTTTCTCCATCTAGAAAATTAAAATGGTTCTGTATGATTTCAAAGTTTTCTTCCATGTCTAAAATCCTAGGCTTTTATTCCTATAATCTTTAAAGGGGTAATCTTTACCCACACTCACCAAGGACAAGGTCTACTCTTATGTCTAACATTATATATTTGGATTCCACTTAAAATTTCCCTTGAAAAGAGTTTTTATCTTAAAAGCCACTGCCCCAGTTGGTCTCTCCTTCTTATGCAGATGGGATGGCTACCCTGTGTTACAAATGGGTACAGATAACATTTGCACCACAGGCTGGATTCTCTGGGAAGCAGTGCCAAGACAGTTTATTCAGCCCTGCATGATTTTTTAAAATTAGGAGGTTCTCTTTGGATCAACACCTGTGGGAAGGAAGAGAAGGAAGCAGCATTTGGCAGAGGGCAAAGTTGAACTGATGCGCAGGCCCAGTGGCAGCCTCAACCAACCCCACAGGGAGCCCTGGAGCTCAAGGGGCCTTTCAGAGTTCTCCAAGATGGGCAGAAATAGCCAGGCCTTGATTTCTCAATCTAGGTCTGTCATTGAAGGGTGTGAACTTGGGTAAGGCTGCTCTGTGTAGCCGACACCATCCCTGTAGGAGCTGACAGCCACACAGTTGCTAACAGCACTTCCGAGCAGCTGGAATATATCCCTATATTCCTTATAGGGATAACTGGGGGTATTTCTGAATCTGTCATAATTTGTGACCACAAAGATTTTATTTTAGAAAAGAAGCAATATTGTTTTAGGAAACATTTACTGTTTTGCCTAGGTTCACGTCTAGAATCTTAGAAAAACCTATATATCATTAAATTACCATAAGATAAACAGTGTTCCAACCATTATCTCATTATCCTGTTTTGTTTTCTTTTAATATTTGTCACTATGTAAAATTATATATTCATTTCTTAAATTTTGTGACAGAATGTGAATTCTATCAGGACAAGGGCTGTGCCTGCCTTGGTGAGCACTGTCTCCCCAGTGCCTCATGCCCAGCATAGCATAGATACTCAGTAGGTAACTACAGAACGAATGAATGACCAACCAACAACAAGAAAAAGAGAATGAATGAATTACCAAATACTCAAACATCACACTATTATGGTTATTTGAAAAAAAAATGGATTAAAAAGAGTTAACATTAAATATCTTTATGATTTGAACGAGTTAAATGAATAGAGTTTCTCCAATAATAATACCTAAAACCAGTAAGAACACACTTAATAAATACTAAAATATAAGAATAAGGGTGAGGGATTTTTTGGTCCCCCTTGATTGTTATAATCAAGCAGACATATCTTAAATTAGCCAAATCATAGATCTGAAACAGATTACCATTTTAGATAGGAAGTAAATTCACTTTTAAAGGCTGGGTGTAACTAGGGAGAGCGTGACTTGAAATTAACTGCTCTGCACCCAGAATAAAGATGCCCTGATTTTAGCAAGACAGTTCTACTATCACAAATCAAGCCCCCAAAGTGTAAAGTGGGACACTGAAAATTTTCCTTTGACATCAGAATTTCAGGTTACTTCTGTTTTCCAGTCCTTGCCTCTACTCTAAGTCTTTCCCAGGCCCTGAAGGGATCCTAATCTAATCTTCTTTTTTTGAGCAAGAATGATTTGATAAGTCTAAAAGCACATTCTGACAAAATAAACTTTAAGTGCTTATTTCTGTTCCCCCTGGCTGGTGTTGCCGCACTACTTTTCCCAATAACAAGAGTATCACCTTCTCTCTAAACTGGTGGTTTCTCGAGAATCTTTCTTACCCCCACTACCATCTAGCAGTGTCTGTTACACAGTAAGCACTCACTAATTGTTTTGTGGACTAAAGTGAAGAAGTGGACTTTTATAGGATACAACTCTACACCTCGATTCTTGATCATTCACAAGTTGACACTGGGGCAAACTTTTAATCCTCATTAATTTCTTTGTTGTGGTCTCACCTGCTTCTTTATGAGCCTCTGTCCTCCTCTTTAAAATCATTGCATACAAACCAGTGGAAAACAGATTTTAACACTGTCCTAAGCAATAAAGTTTATATTTTTAAGTTTGTCAATTAGAAGTTATACTTACTTTGCTATAACCTTTGCCTGCTACTGCCTTCTATTAATATAGATCATAAGACTTTAATATATTAAAAGCACTGTTATTTAATAAATGTTGTTTAGGTATACCTAATGAACTCCGCAATGGCCCCTTTTTAGGGATTATTTAGGGAAAATCATGCTACCCTACTCCTAAAACTTTACTTGGCCCTTCCTATTAGTCAGTGTTAGTTCCTTTTTTTTTTTTAACCTCCTTCTTTTAAAAAAAAAAGAATAGCTTTCACCATTTTCATGGGAGAAAAAAAAAGGAAATGTCCTTGAGGGGATAAGATGTTCTAGTTTAATTTTCACTTGCATCAGTGGCCTTCCTATTATTTTTCTGAACAGAGGGGTGGGTTCTGTGACTCTCCCACTCACATTTGGCAAAGTAAAAGTAGATTACCATATGAAGGTACTATCTCCTAAGCAGAGCAGTCATAGACACCTCTCTGTAGTAACATCTCTATCCTCAGGCTTCCTCCCTAACTATCCTTCCAGGTTTAAATGCTGGTTTTCATATTCTCTTCCCCTTCCTCTAGCCCCAGCTTTTGATAGCTACACCTGCTTCAACAATAATTCAAGAATTTTGAAATGAACAAAACAAAAGAGAGGTGGTGGGTTTGCTGATCCCTTCTCCACAGCATGAAAAGCGTAGGAGTCTATAAAAAGGTTTCTTGTCACCAGATAAAAGCCATTTTTAGATGCATACCACCCCACCGCATAAAGGTGTGCTTGTGTGTGTGTGTGTCACTATTTTACAACTTTCTTAGAGTACAGAGTGGCAGATTTTTATGAAATACAAATTTAAATTCTGTTAAATAATCCAAAAGAAAATGTCATTTTCTCACAATCTCCTCAGACCTACATTCTTGCACTTGTTTATTCAGCAAACATTTACTGAATGCCTACTAAGTATCAAGCACTATGCCAGGTGCTAGGGAGACAGAGAGTTTTCAAACCATATTCACTCTGCTTTCAAAAAGCTCACAGTCTCATGCAGAGACAGACAAGTCAGTATGATGAGTACATGATAAAGGTAAACCCAAAACCCATCAGAGTCCAAAGGAGTGACTTCCACTGTTAAAAAATAATGCAAGTTAATTTAGAAACTATAGGCAAGTGACCGCACCACGAATTTTCATTTTAGAAGTATACTAATCAGACACTTCTTTTTAGAAGGGAAAAACTGCTAAATAAAAGTAAAACCCCTTATCCAAGGAGTAGCAGTAAAATTCTGATACTTCACACACTGCACTCTATTATATAAAATTCAATCATTTTGGCTCAGCACCATAACTCTGTAATTAGGGCACCAGCCACATACATTGGGGCTGGTGGGTTCGAACCCAGCCCGGGTCTGCTAAACAGCAATGACAACTACAACAAAAAATAGCTGGGCGTTATGGTGAGCTCCTGTAGTCCCAACTACTTGGGAGGTGGAGACAAGAGAATCACTTGAGCCCAAGAGTTTGAGGTTGCTGTAAGCTGTGATGCCACAGCACTCTACTGAGGGCAACATAGTAAGACTCTTGTCTCAAAAAAAAAAAAGTTCAATCCTTTTTATGAAAGGTTTTAAGCAAACGTTATGACAGGTTTTTTTTATCTAAACTTTATTTTTTTATGATGAAAGAATGTTGTCAATTTACCGGCTTAATGTAGGTTTACTTATATCATATTGGTATTGTTCCTGGATGATAATGTGTTAAAAATGAATTATAAAAAGCAAAGATAAATTATAACCAAGCTATATTGTCTTGGTAAAATAGAACATATGTGTTCTTAATCTTCTAAAAGAATTCTTCAAAGATTTGGCCTTCTTATCATTTGTAAATAATCTGCATCCAGTGACTAACTGCATAAAACTGACCCTTTCCATTATTAATTTTAAGATATGTGCAGTTCCAAAACTCTGGGAGCAGGTACAGCGGTCATTTTCAAAGGAACCGCTTGCTTTTAAAGGGGAATATTACCAATAGATAATATATTCAGTAAAGTTAATACTTCAATATGTTTGGGCTTGCTTCTAAAGTCATAGTCCCCCCTCCTTTTTTTTTTAAATTTTTTGAAATAGAGTCTCACTCTGTCATCCAGGCTGGAGTGTAGTGATGCCATCATAGCTCACTGTAAACCCCAAACTCCTGGGCTTAAATGATTCTGCCACCTCAGGCTCCCAAGTAGCCGGAACTACAGGTAGAGGCCACCATGCCCAGCTAAGTATTGTTGGGTTTTTGTTTGTTTGTTTTGAGACAGAGTCTCACTTTGTCATCCTTGGTAGGGTGATATGGCATCATAGCTCACAGCAACCTCAAACTCCTGGGATCAAGTGATCCTCTTGCCTCAGCCTCTCAAGTGGCTGGGACTACAGACACCCACCACAATGCCTAGCTACTTTTTAGAGACAGGGTCCTACTCTTGCTCAGGCTGGTCTCAAACTCCTGAACTCAGGCAATTCGCCTGCCTCAGCCTCCCAGAGTGTTAGGATTACAGACATGAGTCACTATACCTGGCCTCCCAGCTAAGTTTTTTATTTTTAGTAGAGAGGGGTCCTCACTATTGGTCAGGCTGCTCTTAAACTCCTAGCCTCAAGCCGTCCTCCAGCCTCAGCCTCCTTGAGTGCTAGGATTACAGATGTGAGCCACTCTGCCCTGTGTCCCCTCATTTTTTTTTTTAGATTTCAAAATATTGAGAGTACAAATGCTTTTTACATAGGATAACTTTTGTTAAATCAGGGCTATTAGTATACCCATCACCTGACTATTGTTCATTATTGCTTCATTTAGTTGTCTTTGGAGTTTTGAACCTGTCTTATATAATAGAATTGAATATTTAAAATTTAATTTCTTGGGCCAGGCATGGAGGCTTGGCAATAAGAAATTTTTGTAATAATATGATTTACAAAAATAACCGGTGACACCAGACTCCACATTGTCCACACAACACATTAAAACTTAAACTCTTAATTTAAAATAAATAAAAAGAAAAGAAAAAAAGCTCATGTACAAATATGTCTAATTTTATTATAATAGTTTGTTCTAGCTCTGATAAAAACTGGTACTTTGGGCTTAGGACTCTGCTTGTCCAATTAAAAGCCACACCATGTTTCTTGAAATGGGTACCCATTCTTAGACTAAAACTGTGTCCTATTCTGTGGTCTCTTACATAATATTTGGAGATTCTGGGGATGATTTCTGTTATGAAGCTGCTGTGGAAAACTAAGAATTCTTTTATAAAAGGAGAAAAGTGTTAGGGGGAAGCCGGGTAGTTATACTATTAGCGTTATTACATTTACAATGGATTAAAATTTTGGACCTAGTCTCTGGACTACTTTCTTTTTTTGTTTGTTTGGGTTTTGTTGTTGTTGTTGTTACAGTTTTTGGCTGGGGGCTGGGTTTGAACCCTCCACCTTCGGCATATGGGGCCGGCGCCCTACTCCTTTGAGCCACAGGCACTGCCCATTCTCTGGACTACTTTCTAAACATTCATTATTTTAAAAATATATTTTAGTGGGTTATTTAATTATGTATGTGTCAACTAAAAGCAATACATCATTTCAAGTTTTAACTATTTCAGTATATTGCATCCCCCTTGAGTTCATTAAACTTAGAAAATATAGTGTGGATTTTAATTAGATAAGCAGGGTCCTAAGCCCAAAGTGCCAATTTTTATCAGAGTTAAAACAAACTATTATAATAAAATTAGATGTATTTGTGTATCAGTTTAGGTTTTGATGTGTTGCATGGACAATGTGGAGTCTGGTGTCACTGGTTATTTTTGTAAATCAAGTTATTACAATTTGAAACTGAGACTCCACCACACATTTCAGGTCTCCCTCTCAGTGTACTTAATACACTGATAGCCAACTGAGACTCACCAAAACTAGGACTTCTTAATGTCTCCTATAAAACCACAGGCCTCTACCTAGTGTATCTCTTCTGATCACGGGCATTTAAGTCCTGCTTGCTTTTCTGGGACTGAAATATTAAGTTCCATTCCAGATATAAAAGTAATTTATTAAGAAATGCACGGTGACATAAATGGTAGTAAATCAGAGTGCCTTCCCCAGTGCATGAAGCCCAGTCACACACATATTATCTTTCTTTTCCCTGTGAAATAAGAGTTCAGATTCCCTGAGAAATAATGTAGAATAATTTTAACTGACCCTTCAAGCATTTTCTTACAATTTTTTTAAATGGGTCAAGAGATGCATTTTTTTTTAAATATAAAATGTTGTCTAATGGAACCTTCTGCCATGATGGAAATATTCCATATCTGCGCCAGGCACTATGATACCACTAACTATAGCTACTGAGTACCTGAAACATAGCTGGTATGACTTAGGAACTGAATCTTAGATTTTATTTTATTTTAACTAATTTTTGATTAATTAATTTTTAATTAAAATAGCCACACATGGTGGTTATCTTATTGGCCAGCACAGCTATAGAATACCCCTTGAATTTGATACAGATGCCCTCACTTGCAAGTTCATTGACAATCTCTTCATTATTGTGTAATACATAAATTGAAAAAAAAATTCTAAACAGAAATGTAATGGTACATACCTTCCCAACACATTGAAACACATTGAGGCATTTTTAATGTATAAAAGGAAAAAGAAAATCAGTCCATTGATAAATGTAATGTTGGATCTTGGCTTTTACATAAAAATCTGAATGTAAAATTTAATTTTCTTCAAGAATTGTGTATTTTGACTTTTTAAAAATTTTAGACTGTAATAAAATTGTGTATTTTCCAAATCTCTTTAAATTTTATTTTCTGTTGAAGGAAAGAGCAATTATAAAAAATTTCATAGTCATAGACAAAATGCAAAACTGACTTCTCACAAATGGTTTCTCCTACAACCCTAGGGAAATAAGGGATTAATTTCTCCTTCCACATTCTGAACATGTACTATTTAAAAATCCCCCATGGTTGTGCATGTTTTTGAGCTACAAATTACTATAGTTTCTTTTTTTTCTGAAGGGTTAGAGCTATTTAATGACTGACCACTTCATCTTTTATAGAAAAGAGCATTGTCCTTTGAAAGCATTTTCCCCTTTAAAAGGCATTTCAGTTGCATTTAAGAACATCCATTATTATCCTTCCAGGGAATGCTATTTTTCACTGGGCATTAGAAAAAAATTAATCATCTTTGCCTATCAAGAAGCATAGGCTCTATTAAATCAGTCAAAGACATTAAATCCCAGCTTTACTCACTCTGGTGACCATACCGATGCTGAGTTGAGGAAGAATTTGTGAAAGTATCATTTGGTTAAAATTGTACGCCTGTCTCTTTAAATCTAAAAAAAAATCCTTTCAGAAGCTGTAGAGAGAAGGTGCTAGAACTGTGTACGATCATGACTGGAAAGCAGGATCCCTCAGTGACTGCCGAATCTTCCCAGCACAAGATAGAGAGGCAGTCCAGCACAAGCCTACACTGATTCTAGGCAGAACGATGATCCTACCGAACAGATCTCAAATAAAATTAAATTGAGAAAGCAGATCTTTCAAGGGAATGAGGCGGAGGCTCGCTTTTATGTTAAAAGCCACCAGCATCCTCCTTGCTAGACATGGACATGACATTTTTAAAGGAATTATCTGGTTACAGCGTTTTAAGCAAACTGTTCTAAGGAGTCTGTACATTGCATTGTTTTTTCTATTCTTTTTTTCTTTTGCATATATGTAATTCTGGAGGTAAAGAAAAAGCCTGCCAGGGATTCAGAAGGCATCCCACTAGCGATCAGCTGACATTCCTAACTGAAGGCTGCAATGTGTTGCTTATTCATTTTGTACCGTGGGAGCTGCGGGGACTAGCAGAGAGCTAAACTATGCATTTCAAACAGCAGTGCTTGTGCAGAAAGAGGGGTGAGAGAGAGGCAGCCGGCGAGGAAAGAGCACAGCTGGACTTTCTCCTTGTTTTTATCCATTTCTGCAGGATCATGTATTCATAAGGGATGAGGCGGGCCACGGCGATCCCAGGCCTGAGCCGCGGCCTACCCAGTCAGTTCAGAGCCAGGCCCTCCACTACCGGAACAGAGAGCGCTTTGCCACGATCAAATCAGCATCTTTGGTAAGCAAACACCCCTCTACCCACCTTCCCTTCCTTCCCCTCCTCCCCATCTGGCAGCCTCTCGCCCTCCCTGAGCCTCTCTCGGCTTCATGGACTCATGGACGGGAGGAAAGGAGTCAAGAATGTTTTCTCCCTCCTAATAATTTTATTCATTTTAGAAAAAATCTGTTGGCATAGCAACCTGATCTCAGCTATTTTAGCATTGTCTATGGCATGGAAAAAAAAACCTTTGTGTGTGTGTGTGTGTTTGTATTTGTATAAGCTGTATATGCAAAATATAAGGCCTTTGAAATGAAGTTGCTAGCCTATCCAATTTTTTCAAAAAGCTATTTGTCTTTTCATTGAAATAAATAGTGCTAAAAAAATTTTTTTTAGAGTATTGATGTATGTGTGTGCAGGGCACTATGCTTCTTTTTGTAGAGATGCATGTGTATCTATCGTGCATATACACACATCAAAAGATAATATACAATTTTTTAAAAAATATATGGTTACTAGCTAACATATGTTATTGTAGAAAATAAGATACTTGCTTCCCAGGGATGGATTGCTGGTTCGTTATGGTTCATTCATTTATTTATTGCAACAATGGTAGTGGCTGCACTTCCCCATTTAACCCCTGAAGAATTTCCTGGCACCGATAAAGCAAGAAGGGCTTTGTAGGAGAGAATAGGGATGATTGTGGAAGGAAAGGGACTGTAGGATTCTTCAGCATTTTTACTATTGCAAATGTGATTGCTGGATGCCCTTGTAGTAGCAAAAGGGGTGTGTGCTGGAAGAGTTAGTTTTCATGCCTCCTCCCCTTGGCCCCCCACGCGTGCGCGTGCGCGCTCCCACACTCTCTCTCACACACTCACACACACTCACATCGTTTCATCCTGGGCACTCTAAACTCTCTTTTAATCTTTTGCTTCCCAATCTCACTGCTCAGCCAAAAAATTATTGAAATATTAGTTGTTTTGCCCAAATTGATGTTAGAGGTCACATGGGCAGGAAGAGTTAGTGTACGCTGCTTGGCTATTACATTTAGAACCTATGATGACATCATCCGAGGCCGACCCAGAAATGATCATTTTTCTTGTCCTATTTTTTTAAACCTGATTTCTACTTTTATCTCTTAAGTCTTTTAAAGGCTTAGTTATCTTTGAAATGTATAATACATCATAATCTTTTAAAACCCAAAGAGAAGGAAAATGGAAGTTAAAGCACCTACATATTGCTGTGCATGCTGCTGTCTACAAGCAAGCCATTTAACTGAGGCTGCTTATACATAAGCCTACCTTTAAGGTCCTTTTGTAAAAGTTTCTTGTAATTTCTTTGATGGGCAATTTTTCATTTTGAAGGGATGTTGTTCTGTGCAGTGTAGATCTTAAAATGTCCACTATGCATTTGCTAGTGATTGTTAAACACCTAAAAATATGCTTTTGATTCTAAATAAAGCATCATGAGAATATTAAATAATAATTATCTTCATGCCATGATGTCAGACAAAAGAAGGAATATGGTATTTTAGAGAACTATTCCTACTCACCGCAGACTCTTGTGAGACTTGTGCCTTTTTATCCAAACCTGTTCATGTTGAAACGAGAGGAGAAATAACAACCCCTGAGCATCAGAGCACCATCAGCAGGTTTTACGCGTGGTGCAGACATTATAGCTAGTGGCTTTCCCCTCTGGGACAGGCTGTCTTCCCTTCTCACCTGCCACACCCTCATTCCCACGTCATACATTCATGACCTCCTCTACCTCCAGGAAGATAATACTACAGCCACGCTAGAATAATCCCCTGCTGTGTCTGTGAACTCACCTAGGGCTAGTGTGTGTGCATGTGTGTGTGTATGTGTGTGTGTGTGTGTCTCTATCTATCAGCCATCTCTGTCTTCCTCTCTGTGGATGATAAAAGCTGCTTCCCCACTAGGCCACCTCAGGGCCATGGGCAAAGTCCTCAGGCACCTCTCTGAATCCTACAGACTACATAATGCCCACCCAGAGAATAGCTGGGCTCAATCTCTCTGATGGAGTTTTGATTTTGCTAAAAGGCCTCTGCCCCTGTGTTGAGTTAAATCCAGAGTAGCTGATAGGATGTCACTTTAGCCACAGAATTAGTTGGTTTTCTGAAGTACCCTCTCCAAATGTAGTGTTTTGGGAGTCATAGCTGGGACTGGTGGAAGTTTATCTGAGGGCGTTGGTGTCTTTATCTAGTTAGTATTATTTTAGGGAGAAAAAAATACTAAGGGGAGAGAAAAGTGGTGTACGGTTCCATGTCCTATTTTGGACAACCTAACTATTGGTATGGACATTTTAATTTTTATTGTCAAGTACTACAATTCTGCTACCCATTGTATTCTTTTAAAGGCTAGTTCCAACAGGACTATAAATCAGGACACTGGAATATCTTTTTTTTTTTTTTTGGCCAGGGCTGGGTTTGAACCCACCACCTCCAGCATATGGGGCCGGCACCCTACCCTTTTGAGCCACAGGCACCACCCCAACACTGGAATATCTTAAAGTATTTAAGATTTTTAAAAAATACCATGAATCCTATTGTTTTTCATGGATCCCAGCTCAAATGAAAAGGATTGAATGACATAAATAACAGAAAAGTAAGAAAAAAACTTGGGAAACTGAAAGTTTAGTATAATCAATAATCAAAAACCTTGCCTCACTTCTCATAAGTAGTAGCAGTACTATATTGATTTATTATTGGTCTCACTCTTTATTTATAATCTTCTAGTAGAGATACCAACAAGTCACACGGAGGCCTAAAAGTGAAGAGCAAGCAAAAAGAGGAGAAATTTAGAAATCCATTTTTCAGTTACTTGATAAACAAATGATGACTGTATATTTTAAACCAACTTGTAAATGGACAAAAAATACTTCTATCCCTAAAATTTGTTTCATAAGCCTACCTATTCAACATAAACCCAGAGGCCTAGTTTTGTGATTTTTTTCCCCATGTGTGACTTTCCACATTGTGCTTTTGAATGAGGTTACTGACAGGTGTAGGAAGCCCGTGGGCTGCAGGCTTGTACTGCTAGATTTTGTGTATTATTTTGATACCTTTAAACTGAGATATTTGTGTTATTATGCACTACTGAACAACTGTATCTGTAACAAAGGAAAGGCTATAAACTTCAATACCAGGAGAAACCCCAAGGAAAATTAGAATTCTAATTTTTTATTGTAATTTCCTAAGGGAAGAGATTATTGACCATATTTTGAGGAAAAGGAAGGGAATTTCATGGCATTTTTTCTCATTTTATCCTTTCTTTTTCTTCTTTTCTAAGAAAGTTCACATCAGGTTGATTTGTTATCTGGGAACAGGAATTGTTTATATAGTTCTTCTCTAATCAGATTTCTTTGAGAAGTGTCTTCCTTGAGTTTTTATGAAAAGCCTAATATTTTAATTGTATTAGTAACCCATGAGGGTGTTTTCAGCTGTTGCTATATCAGATGCCATTTCTTCTGAAAACTTCATAGTGGACTGGGTCCGTGGCAGTTTCCATAGTAGATACTAGTATAAACAGCACCAAGGCCACGTCTATCAGACAGTTCAGTTTTTGTCATTATGAGGGAATTCTTGCTGGTATTCAGTGGTCTTACCATCTAGGCAGGTTTATGTCAGAACATACATTAGGGGGATGGACACAAGAGGGAAACTCTTAGTGTGGAATCTCTAGGAAAGCATGGAAGAGACAATGATTATTGTTCTATCCTTGCAAATACAGATTTGTTTACTTGGCTTTTCCAGATTCAGAAGAATAACTTATTAAAAGAAAGTCTTCATTTATAGTTTTAGAAATGCAACCTCATTGTTTAGCTAATTGTAAAATTGGATACCTGAATAAGTTATTGGATACGTAATGACAAAAGTATTAGAACAGTAGCCCCAAATGCTACTGTTTTACCTCTCATGAGCCCAGTCCTGTTTCTAAATGCTTGAAAGTGGTGTTCTCTTCCTGGATTGTATACTAGAGGATGCTTATCAAAATGTTGCTTCTCTCTTTCCATATTCTCAGCTTCTTACTCACTAAGATCATTGTTGATACCATTTTTCACTTTTGTTGTCCAAACCACATGCCCAACTCACATGGCCAAAGCCTCTCAGTAAAGTCTCCCTGTTGAATAAATGAATGAATGATAGTCTTGCTATGCTAGAATTTGGATTTCTAAGTATATATTTCAGAGTTCTTTGTGTAAAATTTTATAAGGCAAAATTGCCTGTTAGCAGTTATTACTTTCAGCAAGAATTTAAAACATTTTTTCCTTAGGTGTTACAAAGTGGATGGTAAATTTCTGATGCTGAAATGTGAATCATTGTATTCTTTTTAAGTATTTGCTATAAATTTCTTTTGTTTGAAGTGGAGGTAGCCACATTTATCATATGCATAATTTCAATACTTACAAATTAGTAATCTTATAAATCAGCTTTGATCTCTTAAAAGGGTGGCATTTTGGCTGCCATTCTCCTGTTTTACGTTTAGGAAGTTGCTTGTTAGCCTTCTAGTGCAGTGTTGTGTACATAGCAGAGACACTACACTTTGGATGGAGTGGTTTATTTTAGGCCCACATTTTGCTGGAATTAAATAGGATAGCACTGAAGAGCTGTAGAAACTTCTCAAAAAAAGTTTCAGTCCACCTTTTCACAGTTCATTATTTAATTATTTATGTATTTATTTTCATGTATTTCAGACATATGAAGTGAGTAATAATTTAGGTTCAGAAATTATATGTATTTATTTTTATAATCCACAGCCTGGATATAGGCACAGTTTTATTATTAAATGTGCCCTTTCTCTTGGATCCATTTATTCTGATCTATGTCTCCATCACTAGAAACACTAAGCAGAGGAACAAAAAGACCTATTTCTCAGAGCCTGACATGAGAAAGGACACCAACATAGGTCAGAATTTCCTAATTGCTAGGCACTTTCACATGTGTCAGCTTATGCCCTTGTGAGACTCCGAGGAAGACAATAATAGTTCCTCCTGATGTATGAAGAAACTGAGAGACTTTCAGAGGTTAAGTAATTCTCCCAGGATCATTTATGTAGTAAAGGATTGAATGAGGGTTTTCTCTAAACAGCCTACTGGGTGTGCCAAGACAGTCCTGCTCACTTTTAGTTGGTCACATTTTTGAAAGTACACTGTAAAAAATATAGTCACTACATCTCTTAAAACTTTCTCCCATTTTCAGATTTACTCAATTTGTAATTTAGAATTACCACTCTCTCTAGCTTTGACTTTTTAATTATTTTTTTTTTTTGAGATAGAGTCTCACACTGTCTCAACCTGACCTCATTTCAGAGGGTTATGACATCACCTAGATTATAGCAACCTCAAATTCCTGGGATCAACTGACCCTCCCACCTCAGTCTCCCAAATAACTAGGACTACAGGCACCTACCACAATGCCTGACTAATTTTTCTATTTTTAGTAGAGACGCAGTCTTGGTCTTGTTCAGGCTGGTTTCCAACTCCTGAGCTCAAGTGATCCTCCTGCCTCAGCCTTCCAGAGTGCTAGGATTATAGGTGTGAATCACCATGCCTGGCCCAGCTTTGACTTTGGGGAGTGTTGATTCCCTCTATTACTTTAGAACAGAAAGTAATCATTCTTTCTCTCCCTTGGTAATGTGAATTTCCCCCTAGAACCATGGGAATCCAAGGTCCTACAAAAATTAAAGAGGTAAATTATATGTGGAAGTATTTTGTAAACCATAAGCCTACTAGAATTATGGTCTTTTTTTAAAAAATTCTATTCATCAAATAGTATATTCTTTTTTTTTTTTTTTTTTTGAGACAGAGCCTCAAGCCATCCCCCTGGGTAGAGTGCCGTGGCATTACAGCTCACAGCAACCTCCCACTCCTGGGCTCAAGCGAGTCTCTTGCCTCCGCCTCCCAAGTAGCTGGGACTACAGGCGCCCGCCACAATGCCTGGCTATTTTTTTTGGTTGCAGCCGTCATTGTTGTTTGGCGGGTCCGGGCTTGGGATTCGAACCCGCCACCTTAGGTCTACGTGGCTGGCGCCTTAGCCGGTTGAGCTATAGGTGCTGAGCCCAAATAGTATATTCTAAAAACACATAACGTAAACAAAAAACAGACATAGATAACTGTGAGTAAGATATTTTTATATGTTCATGTCAGAAAACTAAAACATCTGATTACACTTTTATTTAAATTCATCTGTCTAGCTGGAACATAAAATTGTAAAATGTAGTATCTTTATATGTACCCAAAAGGACAGTTTGAAACTTAGACAGTTTGGTTGTGACAAACGAAAGGTGATGGTAGGAGTTTAAGAAGGTAAATTATCCAAATATGGGAGGGATTCAAAGGCAAAATGTCTCTCCTGGAACTCGGTGATGTACAATGATGGCAGACTGAGCTTTGTAATTTGCTTTGCTGTGTGTTTGTACCAAGTATGACCTGGTAGGCAGTACGACCACTGTCTTTGCAAGCACCTACCTACCAATTAAGATAGAAAATGTTCTTGGCTGGGTGCAGTGACTCACACCTGTAATCCTAACACTCTGGAATGCTGAGGCAGGAGGATCACTTGAACTCAGGAGTTCAAGACCAGCCTAAGCAAGAATGAGACCCCATCTCTACTAAAAATAGAAAAATTAGCCAGGCATTGTGATGGTTGCCTGTAGTGCCAGCTACTCAGGAGGCTGAGGCAGGAGGAGCACTGTATGTGGGAGTTTGTGGTGGCTGTGAGCTCGGCTATACCACAGCACTCTTGTCTGGGCAACAGAGTGAGACTGTCTCAAAAAAAGAAAAGAAGAGAAGATAGAAAATGTTCTTGACACAATTCATTTCTGTTTTATGTGTAGGTCTGCTGGCTTAGGAAAATGGCCATCCTGAGAATATTTTGCTGGCCATAGCCAGTCCTTATGGCATGTTTTAAATGTGTCACAGTACCTTAGAGTGTGCCATGCCTCAGCACTGGGCATCTCATTACAGAAGGAGCACTAAGATAAGAATAAAGAAGTGTCTGGATAAAATGTACCTCAAACTCATTACCCTAGTATGACATTTTGACTGCCATATTTGTCTGAAAAAAAAAAGATAAATTCAGAAAGGACTAAATAGTATCCTTTTCTGTTGATTGTAATTGTTTTTCCCTTAAACTTTAGAAAAGCATTAGCTTGAGGAAATGAAATTTATACACATATTTCAAACTATTTCTTTCCTCCTTTTTATCAAGAAATGTATCTATTAACAAAACATATTATGGTGATAACAAAATAGACTATTTCTTTTCTTCAGAGTATTAGGTGCCTTTTTGGTGATGCTATCCTTTTTGGTCTTGATATCTTCTGCTCTTATTCCTCATACTTTAAAGAGGCTTGTCCTCCAGAAAAGAGAAATGAATATGAAACCTAGTGTTAGTTTCAGCTGGAAAGGTTTCAAAGTTCGGCTAATGTTTAATGGTGTACTTTGATAACGTGATCTGGTTACAGAGCAGCCCTCTCTTGATAGCAGGGACTCTGTCTAGTATGCAGGGCCACCTTCTATGAAGATCAGAAAAACAAACTCTTCTTTGTATAAAATGGACTTTGCCCCACAAACTGAAAATAGTATAGAAAATTAATAGTAGCATGAAAATTTCCAGTCAAACTTGTTTGGGTGTGAGGTTGGGGAAAAATGCCTCGTAGTAGATAGAAGTGACTAAATCACTTAATGAAGAGTAAAACAAAAGTTATGATCCTGTAATTTTTCTAAAATGGATAGGAGAAGTGAGAAAGAAGTGATAAGAGAATACTGGGAAAATAAAGAGGGATGATAAATTGAAGGAAAGCCTGGAAAACCACAGACATTTCCTTGGGAAGAAACAACAGGTGCCAAAATGCACGTTTGCACTCTCCAATGTGTTGATATCTATTTGGGAATGAACAAAGGAAAAGTTACTAAGAAAAACCATTCAAAAGTCACAGAAATGCTTTCTTCCCTTAAGGACAGCAAATGAATGTATTATTATTTGTTAAAAAAGGACATCGTGGGAGGAGGGGATGGGTAAATTCACCCCTAGCGGGTATAATGCGGGTGATGGGCACATTTATAACTTTTACACAAACGGTACAAAAGCAATTTATGTAACTAAAATGTTTGTATCCCCCGTAATATTCTGAAATAAAAATATAAATATATAAGGGACTGGTTTCTCTCTCTCCTCCCCTTTCTGCCCATCTCATGTTAAGAATAGGAAATAAATCATGTCTAGAGTATTTTGAAAGTAGGTTCAGGGTTCCTGTGATTGATAGAGACATGATCCATAAAAACAACAATAACAAAACAGTGAGGATCCTTAAGTAGAGAGATTTTACCAAAAAAAGGGTATTTGGCAATCTCTGGAGACACTTTGATTGTCCTGACTTGAAAGGTGCTACTAGCTTCTAGAGGGTAGACACAAGCTACTAAACGTCCTGCAAGGTACCAGACAGCCTCCTGTACACAAAGAATTAGGTGGCCCATTGTCAACAGTGTCAAGGTTAAGAAATCCTGGTACAGTGGAACTAGCACACAGCCGGAAATGGGACTGGTTCCTAGTTCTACTCAGTGTGAGCTATGTGACCTTGAGCAAATATATGATGGTATATCACAAGTATGTAGGGTGGGGCATGGTGGCTCACAACCTGTAATCCTAGCACTTTGGGAGCCAAGGTGCATAGATCACCAGAGCTCAAAGGTTCAAGACCAGCCTGAGCAAAGTAAGACCCCCGTCTATATCAAAAAATTAAAAAAAAAAAAAACCAGCTAGGCATTGTGGCAGACACATGTAGTCTAGCTACTTGAGAGGCTGAGGCAAGAGAATCTATTGAGCCCAAGAGTTTGAAGTTGCTGTGAGCTGGGATGCCACAGCACTCTACCCAGGATAACAGAGTGAGATTCTGTCCCCCTCCCCCACAAAAAAAACAACAAATACAACATGTCCATAAAGTTTGTGTGCAATTTAACTATTTTAAATTGCATATAAACTTTACAGATACCCCATCTGTAAACATATTTTACCTATAAATAAATTATTTCATTCAAGTCTTAGTTTTTTCATCTCTATTATGGGGATGGTAACTCCAACCTCACAAATGACTAAAACAAATAAATTAATAAGGTAGTTTTAAGAATTAGAGGTGAAGTATATAAAGAGAACCCAGCACATCCTAGCACTTTAGGAGGCCAAGGCAGGAGGATTGCTTGAGGTCAAGAGTTCAACACCAACCTAAGCAAAAGACCCTATCATTACAAAAAAATAGAAAAAGTAGCCAGTTGTGGTGGCACACACCTGTAATCCCAGTCACTTGGGAGGCTGAAGCAGGAGGATCACTTGAGCCCAAGAGATTGCAGTGGCCTCATCATTGCTATGATTTCTATGATGAGGCCACTGCACTCTGTAGCCAAGGCAACAGAGTCAGATCCTGGCTTAAAAAAATAAATTTAAAAAGGCACTCAGCATAGTGCCCACTACTGGTTAGCATTTAGTAAACAGTAGGTAAATTGATGGTGATAATAAGTAAAATATGCCAGCAGCCCCTTCTCCTTTGCCTGAAAGTTGGCCTGCCATAAACATGGTTACCTCACTTCTCTCCCCTATCCCAATGCAGGTTACACGGCAGATCCATGAGCATGAGCAGGAGAACGAGTTGCGGGAACAGATGTCAGGTTATAAGCGGATGCGGCGCCAGCACCAGAAGCAGCTGATCGCCCTGGAGAACAAGCTGAAGGCTGAGATGGACGAGCACCGCCTCAAGCTACAGAAGGAGGTGGAGACGCATGCCAACAACTCGTCCATCGAGCTGGAGAAGCTGGCCAAGAAGCAAGTGGCTATCATAGAAAAGGAGGTCAGTACATGCACGCATGCTTGGCGCCACAGTGGAGCCTGGTCTGCTCTGGCCAGTGGCAGGATGTCAGCAGGAGGCAGGAGCGAGCAGTGTGCCTGTTGGGGGGATGGGGGGCTTGATTGCTGGGGGTGGGGGGGCTGAGGTAAGCATGGTTTCCAGGTTTTACCAGGCTACTTAAAATTGTCATTCAAAGCTAAGATAGCAACTGAAGATGCGTATCACATTCTCGTCCATTCAAATACATGTGCGCATCGGCCCTTTGATGGTGGTCTGGGTGCCAGTAGAGAAACTGAATGCTGCTGTCTCCTAAGAATTTGCACAGCACAGGTCTGTTACTCCTCCTGTCACACCCAGGAAAAGAAAACCGCCCTACAAAGAAAGAGTCGCCTTAATGGTCCTAGTCCCTGCCTACTGCTGACTGGACCACAGTTGGGCACCTGACCAACGGGAACAAGTAATTAATCTAGCCATTGTTTGGGTTTTCTAGAAAACATCTTTCTTCCCCATCCAGGTTTTTAAGTAATTTAAAAACAGATGAAACAGTAAGGCAGGTGGACAAAGTATCAGCTTTATTACTGATAAATATTAGATATGAGAAGAGGTTTATGTCTGTAGGAAAATGGGCGGCCCAGTAATGCTGAACAAAATTAAACAGACTTATGGCCAGGCACAGTAGCTCACACCTGTTATCCAACCACCCTGGGAGGCCAAAGGGGATGGATCGCCTGAGCTCAGGAGTTTGAGATCAGCCTGAGCAAGAGCAAGACTCCATTTTTACTTAAAAAAAAAAAATAGAAAAAACTATCTGGGCATCCTGTTGGGCACCTGTAGTCCCAGCTCCAGAGGCTAAGCCCAAGAGTTTGAGGTTGCTCTGAGTTACGATGCCATGGCACTCTACCCAGGGTGACAGAATGAGACTCTGTCTCAAAAATTAATTGATTGATTGATTGATTGATTGATAGCTTTGCCTGCCCAGGCACAGGAAATACTAAACCCGAGTCACCTTCTCCCACCCCTCTAAGACTTCCATAGTCTGGAAAAGCAGGGGTGGAAGTATGCTCCCTGGGAACAGGGTGACAGGGGACAGGGTGCCAGGGATGTCTGAGCAATTAAGCTCTTTCTCTCACATGGAAGGAAACATCAGACTGTAGAAGAATCATTCCCCTAACAGCCATCCATCTAGGAGGCAGTCAGGCATGAAAACCTCTGCCCAGACAGGGATGATGTTCATTAAATAAACCAGTCAGAGTCTTTCTTGCAATTTGACTTGGTAAATATATGGAGAAAATTGTTCATAATGGAAGAATTGTTCATAATGGAAGTCACAGGTGAAAAGATGAATAAAAAGTTGTGTAAAAAGAACCATGAAGCATAATTTCCTCTCCATCTCCTAAATCTCTCATCTTACAAATGTGCTTCATCTGATGGTTACCAGAAACTTAAATTTGGTCCCTTTCAGGAGCTGATATTTATTGGGTTACCCTTTATTTGGTCTGTTTTATCTATTTAGGACCCTCAAAAATATCCTAGTATCCAACTCTTGTCGATTGTAGCAAATATCTAAGAAAACTAAATGTCTTTAACTTTCCTGTCATACTTGAGAGGATCCCACTAGGAAATCTCATCATTTGATTTTTGGACTGCAACTGGCCAGTCATGGTTATTTATCCATTTTTATAATTTAGCCTTTGAGCAACCAATAATGTGATTTTTAAAACCTTTATTAATGGCTCAGCACCTGTAGCTCAGGGTTAGGGCGCCAACCACATACACTGAGGCAGGTGGGTTCGAACCCAGCCCAGGCCTGCTAAACAGCAATGACAACTGCAACCAAAAAAGAGCCAGGCATTGTGGCAGGAGCCTGTAGTCCCAGCTACTTGGGAGGCTGAGACAAGAGAATCACTTAAGCCCAAGAGATTGAGGTTGCTGTGAGCTGTGACACGACAGAACTCTACCCAGGGTGACATAGTAAGACTCTGTCTCAAATAAATAAATAAAACCCTTATTAATAATCCTTAGTTCTGGGCTCACTTCGACAGCGTGTATACCAAAGTTGTAATGATACAGAGATTAGTAAGACCCCTGCATGAGGATGACATGAAGATTTTGTGAAATGTTCCATATTGTTGAGCAAGAGACATGAACAGGATCTTTTCCTAAGAGGACAGATGAATGGCCAACAAACACATGAAAAAATGCTCATACTTCCTAGTCATCAGAGAAATGAAAATCAAAATTATCTTGAGAAATCACTAACCCCAGTGAGAATAGCCCACATCACAAGGTCTCAAAGGGGCAGACGCAAGTGTGGATTTGAAGAGAGGGGAACACTTAAGCACTGTTGGTGGGATTGCAATTAATGAGCCTTTGGAGAATCCTCAAAGAGCTAGAAGTAGACCTGACATTTGATCCCACAATCCCCTTACTAGGTATATAACTATATAAAAAATCATTTTATTATAAGGACATTTTTGGACTGCAACTGGCCAGTCATGGTTATTTATCCATTTTTATAATTTAGCCTTTGAGCAACCAATGTTTATCACAACTCAATTCACAATTGCAAACGTGTGTAAACAACCCAAGTGCCCATCAGGCGATGAATGGATTAATAAAATGTGGTCTGTGTGTATGCCATGAAATACTATTCAGCCATAAAAAGATGGAGATTTTGTATCTTTTGTATTGACCTGGACAGATTTGGAGAACATTCTCCTTAGTAAAGTATCTCAAGAAGGAGAAAGCAGGTTCGGCACCTGTTGCTCAGTGGTTAGAGCGCCAGCCACGTACACCAGGGCTGGTGGGTTCCAACCCAGCCTGGGCCTCCTAAAACAACAATGACTACTACAACAAAAAAATAGCCAGGCATTGTGGTAGGTGCCTGTAGTTTGTCCCACCTATTTGGGAGGCTGAGGCAAGAGAATCTCTTAAGCCCAAGAGTTTGAGGTTGCTGTGAGCAGTGACAGCACAGCACTCTATGGAGGCCAACATAGTAAGACTCTGTCTCAAAAAAAAAAAAAAGAATGGAAAAACAAGTATCCCATGTACTCAATACTAAATTGAAACTAGTAGATTAATGACTACAGTTCCACATGAGAGAAAAACACAATTAAATTCAAGAAGGGGGAAGGGAGAGAGGGAGACTTGGTGAGTTGTTCCTACCTATCAGGCACGGTGTAGGGATATATGGTACACCTCCTGGGTGAAGGACTCAACTACAATCAGACTTTACCTTACAAATGCAAATGATGTAACCTAGTCATATGTATCCTCATGTTCATCTAGGATTTAAGAAAATGATAATAATAATCTTTAGTTCTTCTTTTATCCCATGAATTTTTTTGTGTTCAATGAAACATGTTTACGGTTTACCTTCTTTTTTTTCCTTTATAGGTGGGAATGTATTTTTCAGTGGGAGAAATTTTGACCTTTTTTTTTTTTTGAGATACAAGAGACTCATAAAAAATATTTCTTTTCTGGCCCCATATACCAGAGGTGGCGGGTTCAAATCCAGCCCCAGCCAAAAACTGCAACAACAACAACAACAACAAAAATATATATATATATATATGTATGTTTTTTGGTTTTTGTTTTTTGAGAAACTCTTACTCTATTGCCCTCAGTAGAGTACCATGGCATCACAGCTCACAGCAACCTCCAACTCCTGGGCTTAAGCAATTCTCTTGCCTCGGCCTCCAAGTACCTGGGACTACAGGCACCCGCCACAACACCCAGCTATTTTCTGTTGCAGTTTGGCCAGGGCCAGGTTTGAACCCACCACCCTCAGTACATGGGGCCGGCGCCCTACTCACTGAGCCACAGGCACTGCCCTTTATTTTTTTTATTATTTATTTGTTCAAAAAATCACAGTATTCAGTGCTTATGGACGCTTCTAATTCTTTGGAGATTATAGACAGCTAAATTCTGTGTGTGAAGAATGGATTCATCCTATATTGTTATTTGTTATTTTATCAGGCAAAGGTAGCTGCAGCAGATGAGAAGAAGTTCCAGCAACAAATCTTGGCCCAGCAGAAGAAAGATTTGACAACTTTCTTAGAAAGTCAGAAGAAGCAGTATAAGATTTGTAAGGAAAAAATAAAAGAGGTAACGGTGCCAATATCTGGGCTCTCCAAGTTTCCATTCAAACAGTTAGAACATAAAATGGACTCGTCTTACTTACATTGTGATCAGTATTCAAATCCGGCAAGTTTCACACTTTCCATTAGAATCGCTAAATAAAAATGCTGTCAAGGCAGATTGCTAAGCCTACCCCTATATTTTATGATTCAAAACATCTATCCTTATCTGCCCCTAGATTTCCTGGAGTAGATTTAAAAACATGCATCACTAACCAGTTCCCAGGTGATGCTGATGGTTCAGGGACCACATTTCAAGAACTGTTGCTCTAACTCTAAACCATGCTTAGGTATGTCTTGTTTACTTTCCATACCTTAGCCATAGTGATCTTTTCAAACCTGAAGTCTGGTGACACCACCTACTGTTTTTAAAATCCACTGGCTTCCCTCTGCTCTTAGGACAGACCAAAATCCCAGGAGTCCCTCCACGGTCTGCTCCCAGCCTGCCCTTCCAGTGTCATCTCAGGCCAGTGCTTCTTCCCCACCCCCACCCTGCTCTCTGCTGCTGCAGATGTCTATCTTTCAGTTCCTCAGTGATCAGGCTCCACCCTTCCCCAAATTATTTGCACATATTGTTTCTTCCACCAGTATGCTCTCCAAGCCCAAGCCCTCCCTGCCCACAATTCTGCTCAGTTAATTCCTACTTCTCCTCCTTGTAAGATGGATGGCTGGTTATAAGGACCTTAACTCAAATATCACTTCCCCAGGGAAGCCTTTTTTTACTGCCTCAACCAAAACAGATCTCTGGTTTCCTAACACTAGCACTCAGAATTATCCATTTATTTAATGATTGTTTGAGCTACTTGCCCTACTAGCTGGGCGGCATCACAAGAGCAGAGACCATGTCTTTGTTCATGACTATATCCATGCTTCTCGTACATGTGAATATTTGATAAATGATTGATTCTGGAACATTTGGCTGAAGATCTCTAGTAGACTTACAGGGTCCTCCGGAGGAACTGCAGTTGAATCAGATGACATTCCTTCACTTCTTCTTTTCCCAGTAGTAGCAGATAAACTGCAGTTCCATAGACTTTACTTCTCATGAGACTTAGGGCAGGCATCCTCAAACTACAACCCGCGGGCCACAGGCAGCCTGCCTAGGATATTTATCCAGCCCGCCAGGTGTTTTTGCCACCACTGCCTGTCCTGCTTAGCAGTCGACTCATCCTGGGGTCTGCAGTCCCGCCCTCCAATGGTCTGAGGGACAGTGAACTGGCCTCCTGTTTAAAAAGTTTGACCCCTGACTTAGGGTCTCTTATTTGCAAACTTACTAAGTATATATTAAGGTTTAATAAAATCTAATATGAGGTAGTTGTTTTAGTATATATGAAATCATGTGTTTGAGTGCATATTCTGATTTATAGGTTAGTAATTCAGGACTTAGTAAGGTTCCTCTACAATCGTTTTTTTAGTTAGGAAGTGAAAGCAAATGGTTTGGGGTGGGTCCTAGGACCTTTTGCTCTGCCAGGTAAGCCACTGGTAATTGTTGGGTGAAACAGGAAATTGTATTTTATCCACTCTGGTGGGATGAGGAGAATCTCTGACACCCTCAGGACTAGAAAACCAGGGTGTAGAGAGAAATAGCCCAGCAAAGAAGGTTCGCATTCTCTCCATTTTCTCTTAATTATTGGCTTAAGCCTAATTGTTATATCATAATAGAGAGAGGTAGATCGATCACAGAGATGGCCTTGATTTCTCAATAAGAAATTTGAGATTTTTCTCAGCTCTAAATACCTTCCTTACTCTAACTCTGCATGTCCACTCACAACTAAAGGCCCTGTCTATGACTGTGGCCAGCGTCTTAGGCTTTTGTAACACTGAGGTCCTTGGAGATTTCATGAACTCTACCTTTAGAAGCTTCTCCCAAAGAACAGCATCCAAGAGTTCCCACTCAGTCCTCAGGCATTAGGCTATTTTTGGTTCACCATATTCTGGTTTGTACATTTAAAGACCCTGGGCCTAAATGTCTGTCTTTCAACATGCTCATGAAGAAAGCCAAGCCTAAAACCAATTTGAGATAGCCTCAGTAGGCCTGTCTGTGCAAAGCTAACATTACTCTTCATAATTAAAGCTTACCTGAGATTATTTAAGGTGGCATGTATATTTAAAGATTGATATGCTTAAAGGTATTGTTTTGTAATGACAAAATAATCTCCATTATCCCCACCATTGCTAGATAACAGGAATGGGTAATGCAGAATGATAAATGGTCCAGAAATAATTTCTTCTTGATTTTGGAGTGAATTTTTATGACTGTGTTTGAATTTGGGTGTGTAGTCTAGTGGTTAATGCCAAACCTAGCAGTGAAGTCATAGCATGAAGACTGAGTCACTCAGACTTCCTGTTGTGATCCCAACTTACTCCAGGCTGGAAAAGCACTTTCTCTTGACTGCAAGATTTCAGTCACAACTTCACTGGAATAGGATAGTTGAAAGTTGATTTACAAAGTCTTCTTGGTGAAGAGAGAAAATAAATAGTGTATGATGTCCACATCACAAAACAGATATCAGCAATACCAAATATTATAGATCAAGTTTGTCAGTATGAACAAAGAAGAATACACGGTACTTCCTCTAAACTTACTTTTACCATAGATCAATATCTTAACTGGGCTGGGCAAGCTGGCTAAAGCCTGTAATCCTAGCACTCTGGGAGGCCAAGGCAGGTGGATTGCTTGAGCTTAGGAGTTCGAGACCACCTTGAGCCAGAGTGAGACCCTGTCTCTAAAATAGAGCCAGGCACTGTGGTGGGCGCCTGCAGTCCCAGCTACTTGGGAGGCTGATGCAAGAGAATCACTTGAGCCCAAGAGTTTGAGCTTGCATGAGCTACGATGCCAGGGTACTCTGCCAAGGGCAACAAAGTCAAAAAAATCTTAGCTGTTCTCATTCACTGCTTTCCTCCCTCTTCCCAGATGTTATGGCAAAATTATGAATTTTGTCCTTTTGAAAATATAGATGGTTTATATATCCTCTAATCCTAAAGGAAGAATGCTTTTTTCTGAAATTCAAACTAGTGACACTTGCATAGTCACCTCTCGTATTTGGAATCTGCCCACTTCTCAGTCTTTTCACTACCTCCTTTGTCCAAGCAACTATCATCTCTTCCCTTGGACCTTTGCAGTAGCCTCCCAGCTGTCTCCACGGACATGCTCTTCCCTCCTCTAATCTGTTCTCTGCATGATGACCAGTAATCCTTTGGAAAGGCGTCTCAGTATGACACTCTCACATATATAAAATCATATTAGTCCTGTGCTAAAGATCATGTCCTTGTCTTGCCTTAGAAGGCCTCGATGGTCCTGCCCGCCTTGCCAGGCTGGTCTCCTGTCTCATTGCACCAGCTGCCCTGAGCTTCTTTCGGTTCTGAATGGCACCATGTATTTCCTTCCCCAGTATAAGGGTTTTGCACATGCTATTTGCTCTTTCTTCTCCTTTTCCACCAATGAACCCCTGTCAGTTTTTTCAAATTTCAACTTCATTGTTAACATGATCAAGTGTTTTTATATCAAACATTCTTACAGGACTAAAGACTTCCTCTTCATAGCAGTCATCACAGTAATTTGTATTTCTTGGTTCTTTGCCTCATTTTTGGTTCTCAACTGTAAAGCCCTGTGGTTTCACATAACATGTTCTTTTGCTCACTATTGTATCCTGTGCCTTGCACAGTGCCTGTCACCTGATACGAGATTAGTAAGTTATATATTGATTGATTAAATAATTTCTGAGTGGGGTGGGGGTGGGAAACCAAAGATAGGGAAACTCATAAGTATCCCTCTCACTTTTACTTAATGGGGGAAAAACAAAGTTGAGGGAGAGATGTGTAACACCAAGACTTTCTGTATTTACATTTTCATATGCTTTCCAAATAACATAATATGCAGCTGCAATAAGCAACTGGCTTTTTGTTGTTGTTGTTCTAAAGGAAATGAATGAGGATCATAGCACACCCAAGAAAGAAAAGCAAGAGCGGATATCCAAGCATAAAGAGAACTTGCAGCACACACAGGCTGAAGAGGAAGCCCACCTTCTCACTCAACAGAGACTGTACTACGACAAAAACTGTCGTTTTTTCAAGCGGAAAATAATGATCAAGCGGCATGAGGTGGAGCAGCAGAACATTCGGGAGGTATTTATGAAGTTCCTAACTGCTGTCAGTAACTTACAAAGCAGTGAGCTCTATGAGGGTCGTGACCATGTCTGTTCTCGTCCGATCCTATATCCTTAAACTTTATAGTCTTTAGCACCATGGCTGACACAGGCCAGGTACACAGAAAATGTCAGGGAATGAGTTTACCATCAATAAGAGAAAGCCAGCTGGGCACCCGTAGCACAGTGGTTATGGTGCTGGCCACATAAATACACCCGGGATGGCAAGTTTGAACCCAGCCTGGGCCTGCTAAACAACAATGACAACTGCAACAAAAAAATAGCCGGGCTTTGTGGCGGGCACCTGTAGTCCCAGCTACTTGGGAGGCTGAGGCAAGAGAATTGCTTGAGCCCAAGAGTTTGAGGTTGCCGTGAGCTGTGATCCCACAGCACTCTACCCAGGGTGACATAGTGAGACTCTGTCTCACAAAAAATAAGTAAAGAAATAAAAGAAAGTCCATTTGCAGAACAAGGAGTCACCTTTTTCTAAATAATTGAAATAGAATTTTATTGAGCACCTGTTATAAGCCCTATCATGCAGTAAAGTATCAAAAGAAGTAAAACAGAGTTAGTGTGTATTCAGCCTGCTTGTCAAGAATCTGTATTTTTGTGACCCCCACATGAAACATTTAAATAACAGTGTGATGCTCTAAAATTAAGTATGTTCATTTAGGGGTGCCTCCTTTGTGCCAGGCCCACCAAGCCTCTGTACTCCCTGTGTTCACGTGGCCCTGAGACTAAGGAGGAGAAACAGACTCATAACAGACTAATTACAATATAATATGTTAGGTACCATAAATAAAGAGAAATAAACTTTAGAAATAAAGTTATCAGGAGCCAATGGTTATGAAAGGGATTGGAGGATTCAAAGAACGATGAGATACTGAACATGACCAGAGTTCTGAGCAGTGGAGTGGAGCACAAAGCCAGAGTAGTGAAGCAGACTGTGAAGGCCATGTTAAGGCAGGCAAGGCAGTGCACGCCCATCAGAGGCTTTTAAGGAGGGAAGTGACATGATGAGACATTTCATTATTTTGAAAAATCAGTGCCCGAGTGTGAGAGAGGAGCTGCGGTGGTGAGATGCAAATGACAGTGACGTCAGCCGGGATGTTCTTTCTCTGGTTCCAACCTGGAAGATGCTACGTACACAGAGACAGGAGATTAGATCTGAGTGGCATTTCTCAAGCAGAGCTGACAGTAATTATGCCCAAATGGATGTGGGAATTTCAGAAGAGGAAGTCAAAAGTAACTTCCAAGTTTCTGATTTGAGAGGGTCAGATGGATATAACGACATTCACTGAGATGGGAAATAGAGAATGTGAATCAGCTGCAGATAGTAAGTGAAACAGGAAATCATTGCAACCTGGAGTGATCAAATAAAATCTCATAAACGAGCCAGCACATTGGCAAAAATATGTGAGTTTGATTTAAAAAAAAATTGTTAGCCTGCAGGAAAGAAACAAGCATTTCAAGCAGAGTTAATGGAAAAGTGAATTGGTATGAGCTTTCTGGAGAGCCATATTCAAATAGGAAGAAGAAAGAGCATGAAGCAAACTAGAATTTATTGAACACATATAATTATAGGTTCAAACTCGGGCTCTTTCTATGTGTTATCTTATTGGAAGAGAGAGAAACTGCTGAACTTTTTTGATTAGCTCAGTGATATTAACATTTCAGTGGTGGGAATGATTAAAGGAGAGCCTAAACAAGCGCTTTATGGGGCAATAATTAAAAAAAAAAACCCTGGGCGGCACCATGGCTCAAAGGAGTAAGGCACCAGCCCCATATGCTGAAGGTGGTAGGTTCAAACCCAGCCCTGGCCAAAAACTGAAAAAAAAAAAAAAAAAACCTTGAGAAACACAGGATTAGAAAGAAGAGACTTAGGCACAAAGAAATCAGTTGGTGGAAAGTAGCTCTCCAAGGGGAGGTGGATTAGAACTCAATCTGAAATATGTAGTAAATGAGACTTGGCATGTAATAGAATAGGAGAGAAAAGATGAGGACATAACAAAAGTTATTTCTAGGGTTTAAGACTTAGGGAAATGTAGACTTGGCATAGAAAAAGAGCAGCGTAGAGAGGAGGTAAGGAGACTGAGTCAGTGCTGGGCATTTTGAGTTTGGCAGAAACAAAAAATCAAAATGAAAATGTCCAGTAGTCAGTTAGAGATAAGGTATTTGGGGTTCTTTTCATGTGGCGATTATTATTGTTTTCTAATAACACATATTTGGAGGCAAACTAAATCTAAAGCAACAATTAATGTTAATAAAAACTATACAAGATAATTACTCCCCCAAATGGATAAGAAACTGCATTTGTGACTTCATTAGTATTAGGTTCTAACCGAATGAGCCAAGATAACTCTATGATAGTATTTTTCTTAAAAGCCCAGATTTTTTCCTTTGTCTAGTCTTATTTCAGAGCCACCTTCATGAAAATGTCCAAAGCTTTTCTCTTTCTGTTTACAAAGTAGTAAAAGAACATTGAAGAGTGCAGAAACACATGCCTGTAATCCCAGCTACTGGGGAGACTGAGGCAGGAGGCTCACTTGAGCCCAGGAGTTCAAGTCCAGCCTGGGTAACGTAGCAAGACTTCATCTCTAAAAATAAAAAAAGAAAAAGAAAGGATGGAAAAAAGACAAATAGAGAAAAACATAAAGCTAAGTAGTAAAAGTTCTTTTTAACAGCTTTATTGAGATATCATTGACATTAAAAATTACACATATTGGCTCAGCGCCTGTGGCTCAACCGGCTAAGGCACCAGCCACATACACCCAAGGTGGTGGGTTCGAATCCCCAGCCCAGCCCGCCAAACAACAACGATGGCTGCAACCAAAAAATGGCCAGGTGTTGTGGCGGGCGCCTGTAGTCCCAGCTACTTGGGAGGCTGAGGCAGGATACTCGCTTGAGCCCAGGAGTTGGAGGTTGCTGTGAGCTGTGATGCCATGGCACTCTACCCAGGGGGACAGCTTGAGGCTCTGTCTCAAAAAAAAAAAAA
>CAUYTI010027930.1:0-24175 GCA_963575145.1 Galago senegalensis
GCTGGGCGTTGTGGCGGGCACCTGTGGTCCCAGCTACTTGGGAGGCAGAGGCAGGAGACTCGCTTGAGCCCAGGAGTTGGAGGTTGCTGTGAGCTGTAATGCCACGGCACTCTACCCAGTGGGACAGCTTGAGGCTCTGTCTAAAAAAAAAAAAAAAAAAAGCATATTTTGTTAAAACATGTTTTGACCTTAAAACAACTTAAATGAATTAAGATTGTGAAGAGAAGGAATTTCCGACTTCTAAGCAGAAGGCAAAGGTAGGTGTTCTAAAGAAGTCAAATGGAGCCTCTCTGCCCATTCCTTCCCTTTCCATAATGCATCTGGTCACAGCAGCATTTGACCAGGTGGAGCCCAAAGAACTGCTCCCTGAAGAAGTGAAATGATTAAACAATCTACTGTGATGAGGTGGGGTGAAGGTTTAGGCTTCAGAGGACTAGACTTTCTCAGTTAATAACTGACCAGCCCAGCTGTTGGTTTTTACTGATCAACATTGAGAGGGTTATGGGTTGAATTGTGCACCCCTAACTTGCCCAACCTTCTGTACCTATGAACGGAACATTTATGGAAATAGTCTTTGCAGATAATCAAGTAAAGATGGGGTCCTCAGATTAGGCCCTCATCCAACATGACTGGTGTTTTTTTTTATTAAATTATATTTGTGTACATTAATGCTATCACGGGCTACAGTGTGTTGTTTCCATATACAATTTGAAATACTTTCATCCAATTGGCCAACATAACCATCATGTGATTCTCATAATTGTTGTCTTAAGACATTTATATTCGACATTTTGAAAGATTCACATTTACCCTTATAGGATAAATCATAGGTGTGATCCCCGCAATCACCCTCCCTTCATCCATCCTCCCCACTCCCCTCCCCTCTCTCTCCCTTCCCTTTCCCCCCCTCATTCCATAAACAGATGTTGTTTTTATGAAGAAGAAAATTGGACACAGAGGCAGGAAGGTCTGTAGGGAAGGGGAAGTGTAAACACGGAAAGAACAGCCATCCAGGAGGTGAGGGATGCCTGAGCCTACCAGAAGCTCAGGGAGTGGACCAGGAGAGATTCTCCCTCACAATCCTCAAAGGAAACAAGCTTGCTGACTCCTTGAGGCTTCTAGATTCTAGCACAGATGTTTAAGCTACCCAGGTTGTGATACTTTGTTATGGAGCCATAGGAATATAAATATAAAGGACATATTTATTGTAGAAACAAGAATATAATGGCAGAGGAGACCTGAATTAGCTACGCATATTAATGAACCTAGTCTTGACCGATAAATATGAATAGACCATCAAAAATTACTAAATATTTAGTAAGTAAATGAATAAAAGGGGACTACTCCCTGGAAGAAATAGTACCTTAGGAAACAGAAGACAGTTTTTAAAAATATTATTATGTCTATCCTGAGACATTAATGCATCTATTAAATAAAAACAGGATAGTAGGGAAAAGAACAAGAAGAACTTCTTAGAAATTAATTTATCTTCACATACACATAAGCCTGAACATAAACCAAAACAACAGAGAGATAAATGGGGGAGGAAGACATGTAAAAGATGAAAAACTAGTTTAAGAGACAAGAAGATGAGTTTTGCAGGTCCAATCCTTATCCAGGAAAAAGATTCCCAATGGAGAGTAAAGAGAAAAAAAAAAGAAGGAATAATTGAAGTAAAAATATAATATTACCTAAGTTGAACAAAAAGTATGTTCAAATTAAAAAATCATGTGGAATTTAAGGGGTTACAATGAAATTCTAGAACCCCAGAGACAGAGAGAAGATCCAAAAGCTTCCAGAGAGGAAGAACCTAAAAAGAGATTAGCCACATGGAATAAAAATCAAACTGCTGACGATTTTCTCATCAGAACTCTAAAGGTTAGAAATAATGGATCGGTTGCTTCCAACTTTCAAGGCAAAATGATTGTAAATGTCAAATTTTATGCCCAGCCAAGTTATCAATTGTGTAAAAATAATACAAAAAATATTGATGAGCTCAGAAAATTTGCTTCTTCTATACTCTCTGTGAAAAAAGAAAATTGTATTTGAAAAACCATCCCAGCACAAGAAGGAATCCATGAAGTAAAGGTGGGCTCTAAAGCAAAAAATTAACACAGTCTGCAAGGAGAAGATTTACAAGGATGACAACTCAGATCTGTAAGAAAACACAGGCAAGAGAAAATTGCTTCTCTTTCAACAAGTACAGTTAGATGTAAGCATTCTGCGTTGTATATCAAATCAGCACATTGTACCCCATAAATGCATTACTGTCAACAGTTATGATTTAATAAAGAGTTGAAAAAAATGAATAAAACAATCTATTATAATAAAAAAATAGATCAAAGATTTTAAACAATAATAACGAAAGAGGCATAGAATTCTTCTCTCCATAAGATAAAGGAAATACAAATATCAACTCCAAGAAAAAACAAGAAGTTGAAAGAGAAAATTATGACCAGATGTGACACAAACTAAAACACAGCATTATCTTAAGGACTAGATGAAGCAGAAAAAAGTAGAATCGAACTGCCCCCGGCACGGGTTAGAGGAACTGATGTATGTTCCCTGTGTTGTGAGCCGGTCACACCACTTATGAACGTGTACCTGGTCACATCGTGCATGTGGTTTATCGGCTCTTTAAGTTTTCATTTTTAGAGCCATTTTTGAGTAACAGATACAGAGATCCGACAATTAAGTTCTTAAACTTATCCTAGAAAAAGTGCTACAGACCTCATAGGGGAACTCTTTTTCTTGAATGGCCATCAAAGCTGTCATTGTATGAGGTCTGACAATTAAGTTTTAAACTCATCCTAGAAAAAGTGCTTTAAAGGGTAGACTAGGTGCTGGTGTTGGTGCCCAGCTTCCCAAGGGAGACTTCGCAGGTGACTGTAGCCACATTCTGCAATGAGGTATGTGGCACTTCTTCTAGGCGGGATTCAAGAACATAATTGTCAGACCTTGTACTTATTGGGCCACAACACAGCAGTGGCAAGAGTGGAAGGAGCATAGCAGGGAAGAGGCTGTAGTCCAGGGTTCTCACTCCTCATCCTACAGAGATGATAGCAATGCTGGGGCCCGGATGGAGCACATCCTTCTTGAAAAAGGTTGCTGCTTGTGGATATTTTTTGATATCTTTCTATTCAGTTCAAATTCTTTGTCATAGGACAGATTCTCCTAAAGTCAGATGTAGAGTTCATACTAGACTCTGCCTTCCAATTTTTGCTTTTATTCCTTTTTGTCAGATCCTAAGATAGCTGTTGGGCTGGTAAATCTGAACCTGTGCTTCTCTCTTTCTGAAGGTAAGTCACAAATCTGATCTTGATACCTGTCTCTGAAGCAAGGGCTCTAAATACAATTGCTTGGCCAGATCAGAAATGTGATTAGAGAGCCAGCAGAGGCTATCTCACAGGGACTGTGGTCAGAGCATCGGAAAGATGCAGGCCCTGCCATCCCCGAGTCTCTGGTCCTCAGAAACTCTAATAATAGGAAGCTGATAACTCTATAGCCAATCCCCTCAAGTCCAAATCTTCAAGAGTTGCTGAAAACATGGAACTTTCCAGTAAATCCAAATCCTATTAATAAGTCAGATATCAAAGATACTTTCTACTTTGAGAAGTGTCTCAATACCAACACCTCAGGGGAGAGAAAGAGAGAGAGTGTGTGTGTGTTCATTTCTAAATACAGAGAAAATTCCTCATAACCAGAAGGGGAAGAGACACCATAATTGACTGACAACTTTATACTGAGCAGAGTTTGACTTAAGAGCTAAAGTAACAAATATCCCAAGGACATTTTATTGAAGAATAAAAGGTAAAGGTTAGCAAGCTAATAATTGACAGTAGGCCAACTGCCCTTCTGTGCAGACCATCATTGTCTTCATGTGCTAGGGAGGAGGTTGAAGGTTCTTTGAAGAGTCAACTTCAGAATTCCTCACAGGAGACCTGGTTTTCCTTGGTAACAGGTCCACATCAGTGTGTGTTTTTATCTAGGAGCCCTGTGCTGAGAGTGGAGGGGCTGTGGCCAGATCATGGATTTAAAAGCTTTGCAGGGGTTCTCAACCTGTGGGTTGCGACCCCTTTGTAACAATGAAAATACACCTTGGCATTAGGAAGGTTCAGAACCACTGTTCAAGAGGCAGCTAACTGGAATTTGGAGGAGGGAAGTAGAAGGGAAATAAAGGCTCCAAGAAAGAGAAAAGAAGCATGTGGGGACATACCGGGCAGCAAGAAGTCTCTGGTGACAAGTAGCTGAGAATTTGAAGAACACAGATGACAAGTTTTAACTTTTACATTGATTTTTGTGTGACGATGTCAGGGAAGGCCTTTTTGCCACACAAGCCATCACCAAAAGTCTACTTTATAAATAAACATCTTATACAGGTGGTAGATTGGGGCAGTGGAAGGAGAGATAGTCTTTAGCTGGGCCAGGATGGAGACACCAGACAAAGGTGACAGAAATGCAGTCCACACAGTTCATAGAAAACTAGGGGAAGATAATGTGTCACCCACCCATCTCCAGGCTCTGATTCTAACTTCACCACCCAGCCAACCTAGTAGACTGCAGCTTCAGACCCCCAAATACATCCACTCTTTGCCCAAGATTCCCTGGTTACTTAAGTCTGTTCTAAGCTTATTCTTTCTGATCTAATAGAAATTGAATTTGCTGCCTTAGCCATGACTTGGGCCGGAGACCAGGTATTACAGATACTCTCATCTTCCATCTTTGAAGCTAAGCCTAATGTTCTTCATAAAATAGACACAGCTTTCTTTTGGTAGTAAAAGACTAAATTACAATGGGAGGTACAAATAGTTGTTTGTTACACGTTCTTGACTTTCTAATTGGTTTTTAATGAGGTCTCCTGTCTGTATTCATTAATTCATTCACCAGACACTTAAACACCTCCCATGCCGCGGCCACTGCATGCTCTATTCTACAAAACAACTCCACCTCTTTGTACTTGGTAATAAATGCATTTGCTCCCCAATATAGCAAAAGTTGAATAATATTAAGCTCTTCTTTTATATTCTTTTCGCAAATAACCACATTTTCCTATTTACACAGAGCTCAAGGCATTCACTGAACATTTTCCAAAGATTCTTTAACACTCCAGCCAAGTGGGTGAAAAAGAATTGCTATTCTGATTCAAAGATGATTTAGGAACGGGGCCCAAGTCCTATCAGAAGTAGAAAAGCCATTTAAAAATAGGACCATTTCTTCTTGCTTCTCCTGCCAAAGCAGCGCAGGGCAGTCTCCTGGTGTTACCTTATCGCTTCCCAGCTAGCACGCTAAACGGAGGTTTCCTTTGTAGCCTGAGGTAAGGAGCAAGAACAGCTTTTCATTTCTGATGTTGGTTTTATACCAGTAACAATGTTCGTTTTACTTCATTAATAAGATTCACGCTGTCCAGGGGCCTTCTACTCCTTGCTACAGAACACTGTCTCCTTATCACTGGTCCTGAACAGGCCCCTTGGACTTGGGAGGTCTCTAGAGAATTTGTTTGTGGATAGCTTCTATTGTGGGTACTTAGCATACTGTTCACAGCACAGATGCTTATAGTTAAAGACTACAAGAAAGCCTGAATTATGATTTCTTACTTTTTACTAACACAAGTAAGAGTCAAATTGCCTAAGCTACTGAGCTACGTCTGTTGTTTTTTTGTGTGTGCGTTTCATGGATGGTTCCCTATTAGGTAAAAGGAAAGCAGATCCCCCACCCCCTAACACACACCTAAGCTCTAAGTGAGCAGCAAAGGCCTGGTACTCACAGCGATTCATGTCTTCCCTGTACTCTCAATTTAACTAGGAGTCCATTTTCAACACTGTTCTAAGATTTGCTCATTAGACAGACCCAAGCCTCAGTACCACTTACTTGAACACATTATTTAACCTTTATGGAACTTTACTGTCCTTATGTCTACAGGGTGATAAAAAGAGTGCCTACCTAGAGGGGTTTCCTCTGAGGATCACTAAGACACAACATATGCAAATGCACAGAGCCTATCACAGGGGAAGCACCCAGGAAAGGTCAGCTGTTACCATCACTCGACAGAGTTTTAGGGTGATGGCCAGGCACGGTGGCTCATGCCTGAAATCCTAGTACTCTGGGAGGCCGAGGCAGGAGGATTCCTTGAGCTCAGGAGTTCGAGACCAGCCTGAGCAAGAGGAAGACCCCTATCTCTACTAAAAATAGAAAAATTATCCAGGCGTGGTGTGGCAGTGGGCACCTGTAGTCCCAGCTACGTGGGAGGCTAAGGATTGCTACTTGGGAGGCAAGAGAATTGCTGAAGCCCAAGAGTTTGAGGTTACTGTGAGCTATGATGACACTACAACACTCTACCCAAGGTCACAAAGAGCAACCCCAGACAAATGCCTCATGGAGCACTTCTGGGGTAACTGGTGAGGGCAGGAGGTGGGTCTGCTTCCTCCTTCTCTTGTCTGTGGGTTCGTCTTCCTGCCTTACTGAAGAAAGGAAAAGGGACTCCTAACAATGTTGGTTAAAGCCCAGGAAAAAAAGAAACCATGTTCTTCTGATAGGACAGGTGACTAAGTCTTCAGTGTACATCACCACGTGGGGCTTCTTACCTGCTGGGAGCCAGGCTGCCTCAGTGTGCCCTCCAGGTCTAAACCACCTTCTCTGAATCCCTCTTCACCTTATTTCAGCCTGAGAGGGTATTGGATTCTGTCTCAGCCCCTAATCACGTGGAACTTCAATTCCTGTTTGACACTTTACCCCCTGGGTCAGGGATTCTAGTGCTAGCTTTCTTGTGTACTAGCTACAGCACCATCATAAGAGTACCCAAATCTCTCTCCAAATCCCTGGCCTCAGGCCCTGCGCCAAGCTTTGCAGAAATATAACCTCAGGTAAGTCTCATAAGCCTCAGGAAGAAGGTGTCATTATCTTCACCTTTCAAGAGACCAAAGAGGCTACAGCTCTTGTCACAGAGGAAGTAAGTGCTACAGTCAGTGAGGAAATCCAGGTCTGTCTGACTGCAAAGCCAGACGACTCTGCCTCATATGTGGAGGAATTAGAGTAAGTGTCAGGGACACCAAGATAAATAAAGCACAGCCCTGCCCACACGAGCTCACGGTCAGTGCAGTATCCCTCACAGAGGGACCCGATGGTCACCCGCACAGCATCACCTGAACTGTTTCTTAATGTGCAGGTTCCTGACCCTCCTCTGCTAGACATGTTCAATCAGAACCCCTCCTTCTTAGACCTGTGGATTCTGCATTTGTTAATGCGTCACCAGCCCATTTTAAAAGAAATTAAAAGTTGAGAACTACTAGTTCCAATTTTAAGGACAGGATACAAAGTAGCATATTTTAAGGAAATCCTCCTAAAACATTGATCCTCAGGAGTGCTCTTTTCGCCTAACGTATCTGACTCTTTCCTGAGGTTGCTTAAATCCACCAACCATAATTCTTAGTTAGGGATGGTCATGTTAGCATTGGATTACAATAAAGGTTTTATTACTAGGCGTCACTTTAAAAAGAAGAATACATTATTACAGGGCTAACAAGAACCATAACTCAAATATGATGAATGGGAAATCCAAGGTCCAAGAGCTTTTTCCCTGAGTCTAAAAGATTAGAGGTGAATCTATACATTCTCCCCAGAGTGACATATATTTTGTTTTGCTCTGTTTTGGTTTGAAAGAGGGTAATGCCATCATTTTAGGAAAACATCCTGTCTGGCCACATGCCATCTGCATCATGCAGCAGCCTGGCTGGGCTCTTTTCATTTCTGGCCCTGCTTTCATTCCTGCAGAATGTTTTCATCATATGCACCATCAAATTAACTTCTTCCACCTACCCGCTACTCAAAACCAACAACAGGCTCCTGAAAGAAGTTCCCAGTTCTTAGACTGACTTGTGAAATTCTCTGCTACCTGGGCTCCCTCAACTCTTTTAGAACCTACTTCTTTTCGAATTAAGCTTTTCAAAGACTTGACCTACTTGTGACTCCTACATTCCCAAATTCATCCTTTCACTTTTGCCTTGTCTCCTACAAGTGCTGCATCAGTCAGAAAAGGCAGGGTTATCTGTAGTACCTGTTAACCCCTGATTCTCAGTGATAGAAAACAGCCAGGGCTTATGTTGGGCAAGTCCCACATGTGTCTGAAGTGAGTCCTGGGCTCTCTTTGTCTCACCTGCTACCATCAGCATATGAAGCAGCCAGGGGACAGAGAGAGCTCGGTGGAGACTCACGTTGGCAGTTAAAGGCTTGACGCTGGAGGCCACACCCACTACTTTCACTCTCTACTCTTGGCCAACTGGTCACATGGTGCCACCCAACCACAATGGAGTCAGGATTACAATCCCATCAGGGGCTCACACAAGAAAAAAATATTGGTAACAGTATTGGTAAAAATTGACTAACAAAAACACTTTTTCAAATCCTACCAAAGGCTGAGCTCAAATGCAAATCCCCCCTCTGTTGCTTTTCCAACAGAGGCTCAGCTGGAGAGCCGTGGTCTTCCTTTCATTCTTATGGCTCTGACTTTCTGTTCCACTTCTTCAGCATTACTGAAACATATCCTAAGTTATTACATCATCTGTTAACATATACATCTATGTCCCCTGAGGCCGGAAAGTGGGTCTTTTGGAAGTCATCCACCTGATCCACTACAGTTAAGAGCACATAATAGATATTTAATAGCATATGTAGGCACTGATTGCCTTTCTAAATTACAGTTAAAATATGGCACCTATAACCCTACACTTTCATTCTGTACCCTGAGCTACATGCTCACTGCTCATTAGAGCATTGGACTCCTTGTTTATTCGTTTAAATTCTTAGGACCATCATTTCAAATATGATTTCTTTGTGTGTTGTTTGTTTTTTAAACCATTTATATTTTACCAAACACTTTTTAGACATTTTAAAAATATTTTGCACGTATCCCAAATGCACAGGACAGTGCCTGACAAAGAGAATAAACCTCTAATACATATCTTTGGAATAACACATTCTGCATTCAGAAAATGATGGTAAATAAAGTAAATTCATGTTACAGATTAAGAAATTGATTGAGGCTTAGGGAAGTCTGGCAAACACTGTAACATAATATTCTTATATGAAACACAGCTTCTTGGATCAAAACAATTAAAAGGTTGTTATTTTTATTTAAGACAGAATTTATATTTTTAAAACTTCTAAGCTTTTATTCTAGCTGGGCTCTTTATGGCAATCAAGAAAAGCTGACTGTAGCTGGCTTAAGAAAAAAAAAAGGACAATTTGGGGGAGGGAAAAGGAGAGGGGATGAAAGTTTATAGAGCTGTTGAACTGGCTGAAGAATTAGCTTCATAAGGGACAATCAGGAGGCAGGACCCTGCTTCAGCCCCATGGCAGGACAATCAGGAGGCAAGGGAGGCAGGACCCTGCTTCAGCCCCATGGCAGGAAGTCTCCCGAGGAAGCCACCCCTGGGCCCTTCCTGCTGGCTACCACCTGCTGCAACTCTCTGACCGACCACCCTGGACTCTCCTTTGACCTGTGAATTGCTGCCACAGAGTGGATGGGCTGCCACAAGCCTAGCCACAGATGCCTTATTGTATGAGATGGGGCTCTGACTCCCCCATGCTGAGACTCTCCAAGATAAGAAGAGCAATAAAGGAAGCAAATTTCCAATGCAGTTAGGTGTGGCTCATCAGAGTGTGTGAGCCCGGACTGATATTCCTGACCTCGCATCAATAAAACGTGATCAACACTTGTCTCAGATCGAAAGTGTAGCGAGTGTTTGCACATAAATTATCCCTCAGAGGGAGGTGTGCAACTTCTCATCTCATTTCACAATGAGAAAACCAAGTTGTGGGCAGGTTACCTGAGTGGGCAGTAACACAGAGCAAGTTAGTAGGGGCGGAGCCTGAAGTTAAACCTTTTTCTCTCTGGATACTGTATTCCTTTTCTCATAGCATATTGCATTTCAAACTGTATTTAAACTCAGGAAAGGTAAAAAAAAAAAATGTGTTCACAGAAGGGAGCATGTTTTCTCTAGTTAGCAGAAAATGATCATTGTTGTAAAGGCATGAGGTTGCTCAGGGCTACAGATTCCATTCAAATCCAGGCTTTCCCAGGCTCTGCGGAGGGCTGAGGGCATCGATATTTTTGGTGACATTGCTTATAAATTTCTGATTTATAAAACAGCTATACAAAAACAAATACTATAAAAAGCATTTTCTGTGAATTTTTTATTAACTGACATAGCCCATAACTAGAGATAATTCCCCAAACACTAATTTCTCAACCACGATGGTCCAAATTAAGTGGACAGGGCAGAGAAAGGCATGTAGACACTCATGGAAAGCTGAGATCTTCATAGGAAGAACAGAAAAGTAAGCAGGCTGCCACTGTGCAGTGTGATGTAGCCATAAGTCAAGAGATGCTAGAAGCCAAAGAGGCAGGGAACAGACTCTGCGCTGGAGCCTCTGGCGGGAACGTGGCCCTGCCCACACCTTGATCTTGGCCCAGTGATACTGATTCAGAATTATGCCTTTCAGATCTGTGAAAGAATAATTTTCTGTTGTTGAATTTGTGGAATTGTGTACCACCCGAGCAATAGTATTTTATCACCAAACTGGGAGCAAAAAGGAAAAAAAAAGGAAAGAAATGGGAGTTGAACAGATCTGAGAAGCCCTGTCTCAGCATGGGTGCAGGTGAGAATTGCCTGAACATGAAGTTACTTGGGATGTGAGGGATAGACAGAGGCAGCAACAGGTGCCCTCTGACTTCATAGTGGGTCTGAGGCAGAGACAGGTACCGAGGTGCAGGCCTGGGTCTGTGTCTGCGTCCCTTCTTACCCGCTCCGCACACAGAGCCTCTTGTCAACAGCAGGTTCTACTGAATGAGCCATGCTAGATCCCGTTCTAGGAATCTACAGAGCCAAGGGGCCAGAGTGGGCAGCAACCTTCCCTAGGCTTCTCCTGAGGCCACTGTCATGGCCCCTACGTCAGCTGCACACACCTCACTTATTCCTACATTACATTCCTCAGTGTGCATAGCTGCTTTTCTCCTCTGATCGGATCCTAACTGATCCCTATGTTTGAGCTGAGCTACGCCTTAGCCAAATGCACAGGGAAGAGGTGTGGTCTAAGCTTAGGTGCAGGCCGAGAGGGCCATGGATGGCCATGTGCCTGTCTGGATGTGGGAGACAGGGGTAAAAAGGAGGTCGAGGGTGACTCCAAGCTTTCTGTCTTGGGTGGTGGAATGGAAGTGAGTACATTAGTTTCCCAGGGCTATCATAGCAGAGCACCCCAAATTGAGGGGCCTAATGACAGAAATGCATTGTCTCAAAGTTCTTCAGGAAGCCCAAGGAAGAGGGGGTCTAAAGAGTAGTGGTATCAGGTGACTAGACAAAATTGGCATATATTGGCTTAGGAAAGGCTTGGACATTCTAGAATCTGTGCAAATCTAAGAATATATAAATCTCACCCACAGTTGAATTTTTTGTGAACGTTAAGCTGATTGTTAACCCTCTCAGTTACCATAGGCCACATTTCACACACTGATTACCAGGAATATTGAAGATTCAGCAGCTGCTTTACTGGTGGTGATCTTTATTTTTCTTTTTAGTGACCCAAGTAAATATTGTGTAATATATTCTGTAATACATTTTTCCAAACAGATTATTGTGGCCATAACCTGACTAAATCCTAATATTCTTTCTAATTTTCACTTAAATGACAGGAAAGTCTTCTCTCACTTGTCCCTGTAAGGAAGGACACACACTTCCACATGCCCCCAGTGTCCTACTGTGATTTATTTTAATCACTTGTTTAATTATCAGCATCTATTACTAGATCATATGCCCGGGGATGACAGAGGCCAGGGCTATTTTCTTTCCATTATGCCTTTAATACTTGGCCCATGGTCAATGGAACTGTTGTGAGTGTATGAATATATAAGTTAATTGAAATTTGATTATACATTATTCTGGGGCTTGAAAACAATTCAAAATTGTCTTAGGAGAATTTTTTTGGATCCGCCCATGGTTATTCTCTGAGTGAAGTTACCTGTTCGATTACTTGTCCTTGTTAATTTCTAACATATTTATGAGATGGAGTCAAACTCACGTTTAGCAATGGGCTACATTCAAATGACACCCACAACTCCACATATTTGTTAGAGAGGATAAACACCTAACAAAATCCCTGAAGTAGAATCTGATGAAAATTACTTTGGAACTACTCATGCCTTGCCTCCAGATACCCTGAAATATATCTTTAGGTTAAACTAGAACATTAGAATTATACATACCTAGAACAAAACTGTGTAGAATCTTACAGAAATTTTTGAACTGAGCTCAACTTGGAAATAAATGCAAAGTAAGAACTTTATTTTTCTTAATACTAACTCAATTAGTTTTACCTTAAAGATATTTTGGGGAAATTGAGCACTACATTGCATTGTGACTTCTTGTTGGTGATTCATGGAGAATTATCAGGTGCCATATTGTTTACTCTGTAAAATCTGTTTATTTTTATCACTTGTTCAGGTCTCAGTTTTCTTACCCGAAAGATGAGGATAATGAAGTTTCTACCTCTCAGGGTTTGAGAGAGAAAATGCTAGATTAACACCCCCAAAATGCTTACTCAGCACAGTCGTTGGCATGAGCTCTCTGTTCCATCATCCTTGTCATTTTCACAATCCTCACCACCACCATTCTCCTCACCATCATCTTCCTCTTCTGGCAGTTCCAACTGGACAGCTCCAAGGAACATTCCTAGCCATTTCTTCTAATTGAAACTTTAGAAGTTAAATCCAACCTTAGCTTCATCTTATTTTTTCCTACCTTTCCCCCCTTGAACTAGTTTTCTCATTTACATATTTCTAAGTTCATTTCTGTACATACTTTTAGACATTGGCTTACAACCTTTGTGAAACAAGGCAAAGTAGTAACACACATACATATGTGCATTAGCTTACCAAAAGGAAGATGGGTCAAAGAGAGGTGAAATGGCTTGTATTAAAAGGAGGAATAATTCCTATGATCTAAATCTTAGACTTTGACCTTTTTGCCTAGAAGACCAGTGAAGCTTCTCCTTCACTGAATTTTTACAGAGTCTCATCAAAGAGTTGATGTGGTTTCTGCTGTATTTTATGTTCTGTATTGTTGAAATGAAAGCTTTTCCTTCTTTTTTGGCACAGAAACTATATTGAAGGAAGGAAAGACCCTGAATGAACAGATCACAGTAGCTGGGATGGGGAATATTGCTGGAGTGTTGTAAAATGCCTGGATAACCTAAATACCTCATGGTGAACTGATATGAGCTGGGATCTGAATATTATTTTTAAGGGGAGAAAAAGTTAATTTTTCTTTATTTGTGGTAGTTCCTGTGATTAAACTATGGAGGTTAAAAAAAAGGGGGTGAGGAGCTGCCAGAGCCAGAGCCCTTGAGGATTTATGGCTCTGTGTATGTCAGAAGCATAAGTTTATAAATACACTTGTAAGTCTCAGGCTTCACCATAAATACTCAAGGCACCTTCCCCCTCCCTCTTTATACTGCCTGGTCTCAGAAGCCACACAAAGGATACTTGGGGCTGCACCTACCTTACCATTTCTCAACAGAGATTTGTTTTTCTGTTTTCTAATATGTTTAGCCTCCCATCTTTCCACCACTACCACCCCTCTATCACATGATCACCCCAACCTCTGGCCTTACAGGACTTGACACAACAGAAGGGAATATCCCCTGTGGAATGCTGACATAAGCAATTGTTCCACTGCCCCAGCATACGAGTTTGTAGACTATTAGCCCACATGCTAGCTCATTCCTTCACATCCCAGCCAGGTCCAGCTAGTGTCAGAAGGAGAGAGGGGTCCTTTCCTTTAGATGAGCTATAGGCTATCAACGGCAGGATATACCTTCCCCCTACAGTCTGTTTCTATAGAGCATAAGTTGTGTTAGAAATGTCTCTTTTGCACAATCCCTCACTTCCCCAACATACACACCATCTAGAGGTATATTCCACACAAATTCCTAAGTGCTATTTAAGCACACTGTAGAATAAAAACAGAATCACAGTTTTCCTTCCGTGCTGTCAAAGACTCCAAAAGCTGGAAGTACCCATGCCCCAGCACGAAACTCCTTGCCTCCCTCTCTCAGTATTGGATCTAAAACCACAAACAAACAAACAAACAAATTCTGGCAAGATTTCAAATTTGAATATGGAACTGTTTGCCAAGAAATACTGAGTTCCAAATTGGCTTTAACTCAGGGTTTCTTTTTTGGTTTTAAAAGAGAAAAACAAAATAAAACCTATCTTCTCATCAATTTGTGCAAAGTCATTCTCACCTGCCCCTCTGGGTACCGTGAGGATTAATGGTTTCTCATTCCTAGTAATACCCCAGTTCCTCCCTGGCAGTGAGTTAGGGATATGGGCCCATTAGCTGCAAATGTGGCCCCTGTGGCCTTAAAGGATTAATATGCCTCCCAAAGCCCTGAACTTACTGGTACAAATCTGGCTCAATGAGTTAATGGGCTAATTAGTTAATTGTCAATTCTGCAAAGGCGGAAGTGTTATTATTTTTCAGCATGTTAAATTTTCAAGAATTAACAGCTAGATACTAAGAGGGTGTGAAAGCAGCTAGAAGCTTGTCACATGCAGAACTGTCTTATCCAGCCTCCACTGAGGAATTGAGGGGATGGTGCCATTAACTCTATTCCATGGGTAACTTAGACAACCACAGCAACTGGGAAGAGATTGGAACCTACCCTGTAAAAGTCCTCAGGATGTGAGAGTGCCTGTCATAAAGCAAAACAAAGGGTCAGGGTGGTAGAATCTCATTGTCTGTTTCCTGTTCCTGGGGTATGAGTGAGATACATACGCACCCATGCGTGAACTGGGGTGAGATTTGATCTGCAGCATAATCGAATGTGCAGACGTGTTGGTTACTTTGTAGTAAGGCTTTATAATGTCTCGTGAAACTATGGTTTATGTTAGAGGCACAGGAAAAGTGTTGTAAAATGTGAATAGTCTACAAATAAGAGTAAAGTGAGACCGCCACAGGGTGCCTGAGTCACAGATACTATTAGCAAGGGAAATCCATTGAAAGGTATTCAACTTGTTGGTTAAGATCAGAGAGTATGTAGCTTACACAACTTGCTTCTAAGAAGAAAACTTTAAAATTGCATGAGCGTCTGGCTGATTTGGGAATGTGTTCAGTGGCAGAGCATCCTGGTACATTTTGAAGAACTGAAAGTTTTACACAGAACAGTCACAGACCAAATGATGGATAATTAAGCATTCCTGGTACCATGGGAAGCATGTTTAATTTAAGGCTCTTGCCAACACAGGAGCTAATGAGACTTTTGGAAAAAATATGTATGAAGAACAGTGGAAAAGTTTGTCTTCCTCAAGTGAGTTTTTGTTAAGAGAGAGAAAAAAAGCTTCCAAATGGAAGAAACACAAACGTGCAGACACATTCCTGTGCCCCCGTTACTCCTTGAGAGATGAGAGACTGTCTCGGGGCTGCCAATACCTCAGCAACTCTTCCTTCTTTCATTCTGCCCAAGCTCTGATTTTTTTATGGTTTCCACTTTTCCAGGAATCAAGCAAATCCTGACCCATCTCAACATTAGTGCCAGATTGACTGCTGCAATAACTGGTTTGCAGGTGGGTGAGAGCCGGTTTTTTCAATGAGGTGCGAGGATGCCTACTAGGGGGCTTCTGAAAGTTTTCCTTCCTGATAAATTTCTCCAGTCAGAACTCCTTCCTCTTCTGTTGCTGGATAATGTATCTTGGAGTGCTTCTCCAGTAACTACTCCAGCCATCGGGCAAGGGTAGGAGAAACAGCCATTAGACGAAGTCAGCACAGAGGCCAGCAAAACAGAGCCTGAGTCTTTAATATCACTCTTGAGCTATTGATCTTACTGTGACCAACCTCTGGAGTTCTGTTCAGGTGAGGTGATAAATCCCATTATTATTTATTCCAGTTCAACTGAATTTCTCTGTTGTTTGCAGCCAAGACACGCTCAGGAATCCAAAAGAAATTGCCGCATGCTGCCCTGGTCCCTGTTTGCCCCAGACACGTTAAATGCGGGATTGCACGTTTATTCAGAGCTCTTGCAGGAAGGACAGGCATGGAGTTGCATCTTGAATCTTTCATTGACTGTACAAACTTGAATATATCATTTAAAGTTTCACATTAAAGAAGTTTCACATTTTCTGCCGATAGTGGACAATAACCACTATCTCATAAGGTGGTTTATGAGGTTATGTAAGAGAGTGCTTATAAAGCATGGACTCTCAGTACTGAGACCTAAAATATAGACAGACACACATTTAAAGGCACCTCTGACACCTGTTATCAAATAGGAAAGCAAATCAAGTGAGAAAATAAACATCACTTGAGCAGCAGGATAAATAAACCAGAGAGACTTAGAACACATTGGACAGTCTCTATGTAGAGCAGTGGTTCTCTACCTGTGGGTCGCGACCCCTTTTTAACAATGAAAATACATTGCAACATTAGGAAGGTTGAGAACCACCTAATGGTGTAGGGGACCTAAAGCTGATATACATATATAATATATAATATATATATGTTTTTTTAATAGAATCTAGAATTACATACAAAAATGTCAGTATTTTTCTCACATCTCTTAGGAACCTGGAATCTGAGAGGAACTCAGATTATGGATCCTTGAGATTGTGGGAGAAGAATCAAAAAGAAGACTGAGAAGGCACAGCTCAGGATGTCGGGAGGAAAGGATGACACTGAAATGCTGACTCAGAAACCAGGAGAGGTGCTCGCGGAGAATGAAGTGGACAACACAGAGTTGAATGCTGCTAAAAGACCAAATAATAGGACAACAAGGACATGAATGTGAGGATTTCTGCGGAGGCACAGGAGGAAAGCATGGCTGGATTGAGTTGAGGAGTAAACGAGGCTGAGAATTGAGGAGTGGCCATATATATATATTTATTTTATATATATATTTTATATATTTATAAAATATATTTTACGAAGAAAGAATGAAAAGAAATAGGCAGTAAGTAAAGGGCCACTGAGGTGTTTTTTTTCTTTCTTTTAAGACAAGAGATGACGGAACACTTCCATGTACTAATGGAAACACTGCACCAAAAAGGCAGCAATTGATGGGTTCGAGAGAAGGGAGATGGCGGCAGGATTCAAGTTCTAAGAAGACAAGATGATGAGGAGCTCTCTGGCCTTTGCTGGCATCTGGGAAACTTTGTTGTTTAATCAGGGTGTGCAGTAAGAAGGTGAAGACAGATGCAGCTACGTCAGTGGCTGATGATCGGATGATTATTTCTACTGGCTTCCATCCTGGACGATATGATATAAAAGTCAAAAGCCAATTTCCAAGCCATGGAAAAGTCTTATACATTGACCTTGTCCCAGCTTTTGAAGTTTGACCTTGGGATAAAAGCACAGAATTCTGAGGAAGAAGGGTAACATCTGTCTCTAATTAGAGAATCCCCTACTTGTTCAGACACTGGTCACTTAGATGAATATCTCCTTTGGAATAGATGTAGTATAAAGGCTCTGGGACAGGATCGTCATGAATTTAATAGGAAAATCAATTCTATTCTCTGATCAGCATCCAAATACTCGGTAACAGCACAAGATGATAGAAAGCAAATAATGTGGGGTCAGAAGAAACAAGTCCAACTCCCAGAGTTACAACTGACACACGTCATGTAATGTTAAGCAAGCGGCAAGCGCTTTCCCTTTTTCCGTACTTCACTTTTCTTACATATGCATAAAATTAGTATAATAATATTTGCATCTTATAGGTTTGACATGAAAATAAAATTATATGAAAATAATAATAATAATATTAATGCTGATAGCCTGAGAAAAATAAGGGCTATTATTTGTCAGATGCCTACTATGGGACAGTAATGCTAAACCATTCTCTCTGTCTCTCTTTCTCTGTATATAAATATAATGCACACACATGCAGTTATAAGCTGAATTGTGCCCCCCATGAAATTCCCTTTTCCTCCTTTTTTCTTTTTGGTAAAGATACTCACTGCATTGCCCAAGTTCTCTCAAACACACTTGAACTCAGGTGAACATCCTGCTTTGGCATCCCAATGTGCAGGTATTATAAGCGTGAGCTACCAGGCCTGGCTCCCAAATCCATAGGTTAAAGCCCTAATGCCCGGGAGGACTTCAGAATATGACTGTCTTTGGAGATGGAGATAGGGCCTTTACAGTGGTGGTTAAGTTAAAATGAGGCTGCAAGGGTGGGCCCCAATCTAACCTCACTGTGTTCTTTCACCAGGGACAATTTGAACACATAAAGAGACAACAGGGGCAAGAATTCAGAAAGAAGAGACCACATGAGGACACAGTGAGACAGTGGCCATTTGCAAGCCAAGGAGAGAGGCCTCCGAAGAAACCAACCCTGTTAACACTTTGGTCTTTGAGTTTTAGCCTCCAGAACGAAAAGAAAATAAATTTCTGTTGTTTAGGGAATCTGGTCTGCAGTGTTTTGTTACGGCTGCCCTAGCAGTCTGCATGTGTACACACACAGGTGCGTGCAGACACGCACACATACACACACCTCTCTTGCCCTTTCCTTAACCCTACAAGGTGGGCACTACTACTCAGGAAACTGAGGCTCAGAGAAATTAAGTAACTTCCTCAAGGTCACAGATGATAGTAAAGGCTGACAAAGTGCATACATACTACATGATCCTGTGCTAATGTGAAATGTGTATTTGGTCTCCATCCCAATCTCCTGGCACACAAATCCTAAAATTCTTGGACTCTTGAAAGCAGTGTGTTTTTCCAAATGCCACTGAGTGGACTGCTGTCCAGCAGCCTCCAGGCAGCTTCAGGATAGGGCTGGTCACCAGAAAGACAAGATAGAGGTTGGGCCTTTCAGCTTACTCCACTGTGAGAGGGGTGGAGAAGGGCTAAAGCTTGAGTTCTTTGATTTAATCAATCATGGTTACATAAGGAAGACTCCATAAGAAGCTGGCAGGACAGGGTTCAGGGAGCCTCTGGATAGCTGAACACAGGGGGGTTACTGGAGAGTGGCCCACCTGGGGACATCATGGAAGCTCTGCGGTCCTTCCAACATCTCTTGCCCTGTGCATCTCTCATCTGTATCCTTTGTAATATCTGTTATAAGAAACCAGTGAGATGTTTCCCTGAGTTCTGGGAACCACTCTAACAGACTAATTGAACCCAAGAAGGAGACTGTGGGAACCCCAGTTTATCAGTGGTTCAGTTTATCAGAAGCACCCATAAAACAATCCAGGGTTTGTGACTGGCAGCAGACTTGGTGGGGAGCAGGCAGTGTTGGGGCTGAGCCCTCAAAACTGTGGGGTCTGACACTATCTCCAGGAAGATTGTGCCAAAATTGAGTTGAACTGATCCCTGTGCTTTTTGACACCAGGGACTAGTTTCAAAGAAGACAATTTTTTCATGAACCCAGGGGAGGGGGATCGGACAGGAGGCAGAGCTCAGGCAGTGATGTGAGTGATGGGGGAGTGGCTGTAAATACTGATAAAGTATTTGCTGGCTCATACTTTGAGCTCAGGCAATGATGTGAGTGATGGGGAGCGGCTGTACATAATGATAGAGCACTTTGCTGGCTCTCCTGCTGCTCGCCTCCTGCTGTGCTGTTGGGTTCCTCACAGGCCAAAGACTGGTACTGTACTTGTTTTGGGGTTGGGGGACCCAAGAATTACAGGACACCTACCTGGTTTCTGCTGCAGACGGATCCCTTGCTTACTAATGGGGAGACATAGCCACATGCTTGTTAGTGACCAGAGGTCACAGAAGTGTCCTGTATTGATTGCTGAGTGGTGAGAGTAGAGGAAAAGCAGTTTGCTTTTTTCTACATAATCATTAAAATAAGTTCTGAAGACATAGAAACGTTTTTTTTTTAAATTTCAGAAAGTTAGAGTGTATAGAAGTTTTACTTACATAACAAAGTTTTGCTTTGTTTTTGTAGAGATTGAGTCAGAGTTGTACACAGAAGTGTGCCCTGCACCCAGCAGTGTTGATTTACTCACACCCTTTAATTTGTCTGTTTCCCAGACCACATTCTTAGACAGAGTCCTAGTAAATGTGCTACAATTTCACAGCTGTGTTGTTTTTTTCAGAGCTCCAAGACCACTCTCTCTTCAAGGTTTACTAGAATTTTTAAACATCCTTCTTACTGCACCTTTTATTGGTCCCTTATTGCAGTTCTATCATTCAAACTCAATTAACCAAATTGTTTATTCTTTCTGCCTTTGTTTTCATCTCAGCTGGAGTTACTCCAGGGGGTTACAGCTTGCCAGTTTTGCAATGCAGTGCTTAGATCAGAACTCTGAGAGGACCCCGTTTAGTGGGACAATGTTGTATCAGACAATACCTGTATCAGTGCAGCTCTGGACCGCAAAGCTTCGTGAACATCTGTGCACTCTACTTTCCCCTCCAGCATCTCAAGTCCATTAAAAGTGGAGCCTAAAATCTCCCTTGTGCATCCTTGCCAGGGAACTGGGTGACTTCCAAGTGAAGGGTCAATAAATATAATTAAAAGGCTCATCCAACTGGATCTCTTTCTCTGAGTGTCTTCCCTTGGAGGGCCAGCCCTCTCAATCTCATAAATGGATTGTTTCAAACACGAGGGCTTTGAAAGATAGATGTCCTCAGCCTATTGGTTTGCATAGCTTCATGTATAGTAAGTTGTAGTCAGAGTCCTCAAACTCATAGGGGCACATCCTCAGAAAGAGAAAGTTAATAGATAATGTTCACTGAAGTTTTGCCTCACCACTAGTCCTCTACTAAAGAAATGCTCAGACAATCAAGTCTCCTCATAAATGCCAGGGGTCATCAGGGAACAGAAGAGAAAAAAAATGGTGGTAGTTAGTTTCTTGAAGAACTATTAAATAACAGGGCATTTTTTTGGATTCTTACATATTTTAGTTCTATTTTTGACAAGAAACTTGCAAGGTGTCAGTTATAAATTCTCTCTTATTACTAAAGCAATCCAAGTTTGGTGAACTTAAGTCATGTACCCAAGGACTCATAAAGTATTTGAGATTGCTTCTCCATCACCAAGGCCCATGTCTTTCCCTGTATTAAATTTTTCTCTCATCAAATCATTGCTGACATTCCAAAAATGTAAGTTTTCTTTAAAAATTTAACCTTTGAATCTTCATTAAGTTGAGTGGTCCTTCCTCAACAGATGAAAATCAATATGCTTGGCCAAAAATATAAATAAAAAACTCATCAGCTCAACAGTGGGAGCTGCCCTCTTGCTCTAGAAATCCAGATGTTCAGTGATCCCTTGAATTATTGATTTATTGTCATATCATTCAAAAGAAATGACAGTATGGCTCATTTTAAAAACTTATTCTGCATCTTAGGTTTTGCCAAGATCTGTTCATCTCTGTCATGTGGAAAAGGAAAACACAACAAGGCTTGAAACTTTCAAATGTGAAGACCCCTTTTCCCATTCAACTAAAGACCAGCAACAAATCAGGAGGCAAGATTTCATTTTAGCAATTGACTGAGACAAACTAAAGGCTGAATAAATGTGGGATAAATTATTATGGTTGTGGGGAATGCTGCTTAAAACCTGTGAATCTTAGGGTGGCACCTATGGCTCAAAGGAGTAGGGCATGGTTCCATATACTGGAGCTGGTGGGTTCAAACCCAGCCCCAGCCAAAAACTGCAAATAAAAAAAAAAGTCTGTAAATCTTAATGTTTCTAAAGGTAACAGTGAGACTGGAAACAGATCATCTATCGATACTAATGAAAACATCAAGGACCATCCTGGTGATAATTTGGGCTTATGGCAATCTTTTTCCTTCTAAACATCTCAAAGGTGTCAACAGTTGTATCAGGAAACAAAGAACACAGCTGGGCATGTACAGTATCACCGTGCTGGGCCACTATGCTTCACCTCCAATAACCAGCACCTCTAGGAGGTTCAGATGTTGCCATTTGATGGAGACGCAAAGGAGAATTCAGACAGATGCTTGTTGCCATGACAATAAGAGTAGGGCGGAACCACTTTAATGGAAACTGGTCTCCCAACATTAAACCCTTTTCTTAGGATAGGATTCTCTTTGGGCTGTCTTGGGGGCCAGGTTGGAAATAGTTTGAAAAAAGTCAGAATTATAAATGCATGAAAGTATAACTTTTAAATGTAGTTTGGGGTTATGTTCCTATTGAATTTTTGTTTGAGAAATATAAGGAAGATAGTAATAAATGAGTACAAGAATCTACATAATAGAATTTTGATAGCTTGGTTAAGAGAATGAGGTTGGGATTCAAAAAGACTATTTTTCAAATTCTACTTCTGTCACTTATTAGCTGTGTGGTCTTGGTGAAGTGACCTAACCTCTTCTGTCTTTAGTCCCCTCCTCTATATGATGGACAGAATTGTGTTTAACTCAGAGAGCTGTTGGTAGGATTCAGAGCAATCATAAATGCCAACCATATTTAAAGTACTTGGCCCATAGACCGCATTGAAAATAGTAGGTCTTAATATTAAAATGGATTATTAATATTATTGTAGTATTGCAATGAAAAGACTGGGTGAAATGTTATCAGTTATAAAGGTAGGTTTTTTAACATGTACTTTCAAAGATGGTAAAAAGGCTGAAAGAGAGTGAAGGGTCTGAAGGAGAATATAAGGGCTTGTGCTGGAGCCACTTTGATGCAAGCAGATTTTTAGGGAATGAAATATTTTAGGAATGAAAAAACTAAGCTGCACATTTTTTAAAGCCACACAGTTGGATACTAAGGTGGAAGTCACAGATGAAAATCAATATGCTTTGCCAAAAATATAACTAAGAAAACTCATCAGCTGGAAGAAGCATTGCTACAATGTTCATGTTGCTTCCATCTGGAAGAAAAATGCTAGAAAGAAAGTTAATATTCATGACTGACACATTTTCTTTGTACTGTCAGTCAGCTGGAACCGAAACACACAGCTGGTTAGAGAGCCCATCTCTACTTCACGTCCCATCTGATGACCTTACGCATCAAATCAAGAATTGTGGGCTGAGACAACATTCTTTATCTTGGTTTATTGTTTTCAGAGGACGGAATAGTGACCAAAATCTGCCACAATGTAACCTGTTTCCCTTCTTTACCTTTCAAATTCTTATCAGAAGTCAACACCAGAATTCAGGAAGGTAAGTCCAATGATCGTCCCCAAAATAAGGGAGAAAAAAATATACACCCGATGAAAATATCTTATTTGCAGGCAAAGTAATTTGTCAAGTAGAAGATTCACTTTTTTTTTTTTTTTTGAGACAGAGCCTCAAGCTGTCCCCCTGGGTAGACTGCTGTGGCATTACAGTTCACAGCAACCTCCAACTCCTGGGCTCAAGCGAGTCTCTCGCCTCTGCCTCCCAAGTAGCTGGGACCACAGGCGCCCGCCACAACGCCCGGCTATTTTTTGGTTGCAGCCGTCATTGTTGTTTGGCAGGTCTGGGCTGGGGATTCGAACCCAACACCTTAGGTGTACGTGGCTGGCGCCTTAGACAGTTGAGCTGTAGGCGCTGAGCCTCATTCCTGGACTTTCTTTCTTTTCTATAGTTTAAGATAAGAAATGAGGATGTTAGGATTATCGATCAATGTGGTGTACGTGACTAGCTCCCAATAAAAGGGAGTAGAAAATAGACATTTTGCTACATGCCATCTAAGAGTGTGTAGTCGTTTCTTGCTTTTAAACAATTCTAGGAGTGAGCTTGCACCCGCGGCCAAGCCGTCCTTCTCTCCTCGCGAGAAAGAACATCACCCAACACCTGGGTAGCTGGGACTACAGGTGCATACCATAACAACCATCTACTTTTTCTATTTGTAGTAGAGACAGGGTCTTGCTTCAACCCCTGAGCTCAAGCAATCCACCCACCTCAGTCTTCTAGACATGAGCCATGGCACCTGGCCACAAAACAGATTCTTGACAAATGTTTGTAGAAAGAATAAATTTAAAAAATCAGAAACTCTAAATATGTTTTAGAAAGAATAGCATCACAAAAATAAGCACACAGCTTCCTAAAATTACTGTTATTAAGAATAACACTAATAGTTCGGCGCCTATAGCTCAACCGGCTAAGGCACCAGCCACGTACACCTAAGGTGGCGGGTTCGAATCCCCAGCCTGGACCCGCCAAACAACAATGACGGCTGCAACCAAAAAATAGCCGGGTGTTGTGGCGGGCGCCTGTGGTCCCAGCTACTTGGGAGG